>VYZU01075780.1:0-57006 GCA_013401355.1 Ceyx cyanopectus | reverse complement strand
GAGGGGGGGGGTTGGGGGGGGTGTTGCATAACTTTGTCTTGTGGTTTTCAAGCCAGATGCATCACCTTGTTGAGAATCCTGAAGCTTTCAGGCCAATTTTATTTAATTAAAGCAATCTGGTCACAAGATTGGAAGCTTGAGCCCTAAGGGAAATATAGACTATCATGAGACTCCCTGGTAAAGGAACAGGAGTGATCTGTGAGTGCAGAGGTCTTTAAACACAGAGTCTGTGTTCCATTTCTATGTCATTTGACTGTTTTTGCAGAAGGCTTGTGCCTAGTTTCTTCCTTTGGGTGGCAGGCAGTTGAGCTTTCTGTCTGAGAACTGAATTTGCAATTTCCAGGTGTATTTCAAAAGGAATTTGAAAGATCCTCCACTTGTCTGCAGGTATTTGAATCTCATCACTCGGGCAGGAGCTGAAACATCTGCTACATTAAAGGAAAAGCCCACACATCAGAAGCAGAAAAGGAAGATGTCACAAGCAGACCTGAGCAAAAGGCAGCTTATGATTAAGCCTATAATTAGGGGTGTACCTGAGCAGATACCTCCTCTGAGGCCTCCACCTTGGGAAGGCAAGAGGCTCTGCTGTGAATGTGTGCAGGATCTGTCAGCTCTCCTGTGTCACAGGCCCCTGCTAACTTCCAGGGCTCCTCCAAGGAGACAGCCTAAAGTAGGACTTTGTGCCACTGTGCTTGTGTCAAATGAAATCTGAAGAATAGTTAAGTATTAGGGAAGATTGACACAGCACATGGGGAAATAAAAACCCAAAACATTAAGCCAGCTGTAACCTATCCTGATGCATTCAGGCCCGCTACTAAAATGTCCCAGTAACACCTTCCCAGGTGAGGATTTTTAGCTCATGGTTGCAGTAGGGCTGCAGACAGGCAGAAGTGAGATGCACCAGAGCTCTTAAGGCAAGAATGAAAGAAAGGATAAGGGGAAGAAGAACCAAGGCAGTGCTATGAGACTGTGGGATACAAGAACACACACACAGGAGCAGAAATAAAGAGTATTATTGCAAAAAGAAGGGAGGGACAGGAACAGCAGAGCCAGAGTTAACAGCCATCAGCAGGGGAATTGGGTCAGGGCAGACAGAAGCAGAAGACACTGCCATTGGAAAGTTCATGTAACAAAGAGTGAAAGCAGGGATTAGCAGATAGAGGAAAAGAGGGGGAAATCAAACAGCCTGTGTGAAGCCATTCGAAGGAAGGGCAGAGTTTGTTTCTTGCATTTCGCAGGGGCCAGGAGGGGGCCAGGAAATATATTTGAAAATCCTTGAGCTGCTCTAAGGTCTTCTAAATTAACACTGGTTGAGTTAATTCACTACTTGCATATAATTAGGTTGCAATGCTAGGCAATCATATTTGCCATTTTTAGCCTAATTAATCATTAAGGCACCTGGAGTCTTTGTACTCACTTTTGAGATATTCCGTATCTAAAGGCAGATTTGCTTTTTGCCTGTTGAAAGCAGGCTTGCTAGCCAGGAACAGAGCTGACACCAACCTAACACTGCATGCTTAGAACCATCAAACCTTGACCATCAGGTATCTCTATAAGCATTTCTTGTGTGCACTTCCATGTCAAACACTATACTCGGAATATCTTTCACTGTTTGGTGCAGAAATTTATTTTAAAAGGCCAAATACCTGCAAAGTGCATAAGGGAGGGAGTGAAAATGCTTCCCTGTGAGTAACCAGGGAGCCTACTAACCAGGGAGTGTCTTGTTGGCCAATCATAGACAGATGGGCCTTTGCAGAGAAGGATTCAGCAGCATCTGGGTCAGCTGTCTGAACATTCAGGACAGCAAACAAACCCCAGGGAATGGCACAGCTCAGGGAACTGGTGGCAGGGTAAGAAAATCTGGGACTACAGGTTCAGTTCTGCCCATTTTTACAGGAAGCAAAATGTAGTATCTGCTAAAACAGGGTGTTCCAAAGGGGATGGAACGTAGATGGTAGAAGGCAGAAGAGGAGGAGTTGGACTCCAACCAGCCAGACTCAACCCAGTGAAAACCTTGGAGACCTCCCAATGGTATTCTCAAATTCTGAGCAAGTAATAAAGCACTTTGAATAAACTCATCTTGGTCTTTTGGGCAGTCAACAGACGTGAACAGGCCATAAGAGAAAGGTCTGCGAGTATCAAAACTCACAATAAAAACTTAAATTCTTCCTGAGTGAATTAGACAGGGGAAATGAGGCACATTTCCCCTTAACACCCATTTACTAGAGCTGCACTTTGCATTTTTTGCCATTACCATTAAATTAATCGTTTTGATTGACAGAAGCTCATTTTTAATTAGCCAGATGAACCAAGGCACATCAGCATTTCTGAAAGTATCTGAAAAAGCAGCCTACTTCTGCAAGAAAAGCTTATTTCCTTTTGAAGATTAAAGGTTCCAGACAGCAGCAATGTGTTTCTATCTGCCATTTCAAAAGGAAGGCTTGAAAACATCAGGCTGTACCACAGGAGAGATTAAAAGATACAGGGAGATAACTCACAACCAATCCTGCTTCTCATAGGTCTTTCTTCCTTAATCCTGTCCAGCAACCGCCTTGAACAACCAAAGCCTAACTCCGTTAAGGATTATTAGCAAGAGATCTAAACACAGCATTTTCACCCCCTGCACTCCGTGTTTCTCTGGGAAGTGGCATCACCCCCGAGTTCATTGCACCGGGAGGTGATCCACCCCTGCTTGCCGTGTGTCTGGCTCTGGAGCAGGACCTGCCCAGCTGTTATCTCCACTGCTCCTATCTCCAGGAGTGTCTGAGACGTTTTTAACCAAGCAACATTTTCCTGAAGCCTACTGCTTTAGAGAAAACAGTTCAGCATGGAGATAGACTGCTTTCCATTAAAGCTGCCTGGGCAGGGGTGCAGGAGGCACACACACACCCCACGGGCTTTGCACAGCAACTGGGGGGGACCCCAAGCTCTGACAGAGGCCCCTAATACCCTTACACACCAAAAGAAGCAGGAGCAAAAAGTGCACTATTTCTGCACACAAAGCAGATGTTTCCATTTTGATGAAAAGGGTCTGAAGGATTTTATTTATTTATTTATTTTCAGTTTGTTTTCTTATGAAACAGCCACAGTTAAAAATCTTGAAAGCTGCAGCAGAGAGAAATCGTCATTCCCTGGACATCTGGGAACAGGATCACTGCCAGCTGCAGGGCATGGAAACTAACGGCTGTAGAAAGTATTCCTGCAGACAGACTGCACCACTTATGTTTCTCTCCCCTCCACTTCATTGTCTCCATTTATTAAACACTAAAGGGCCTGAGCATTAATTTCTTCTGCTGTTGAGTGGACCTGCAAACAGGTATCCATCTATCTCAAAGAAAAAGCCGAACCAAATATTTCCATACAATTAATTTAGACTCCACAACTCCACAGTTAACCACTGGAAACACCAGGACAGAGCTCTTATGGCAGTGGAACTTCTGCTGGCCTCAGGCTTCTGCAAACCACTAACTTGCCTTTCTGATTTATACCAGATTTCCCAGACCTGTAACACAACTCCTTTACAAACCTTACAGGACACATTTACAGCAACTATACTATTCATCAGCAAACTAGACAATTGTACATTCAGTGTGCAAGGGTTTGTTAGATGCCCAGCCTTGGTTCAGATCCTCTCATTTTCTCATAGCTGCTCTCATAGTCATAGCTGCTTCAGCTGACACCAGGGACTTTGTCACTTCTGCTCAGCATCACCAAGGCTTTTACTTTCCATCATAACCACTTAGTGCTACACAGAACACGGAGACAGACTAATCTACTTGCTTCACTCCTCCCTATTGCAGCGTTTTTGCTCCCGAAGCTCACTGGGAACCAGTACAGCTCACCCCTCTCAGCTGCCCCAGCCGGGTTGTGCAGTGAGGTTGGGGACCCCCCAGCAGCAGAGCTGGGACTCCCATCAGCCTAACCCCTACCCCTGGGAGTTCAGCACCCTCTGATGTTGGGGACCCCCCAGCAGCAGAGCTGGGATTCCCATCAGCCTCACCCCTACCCCTGGGAGTTCAGCACCCTCTGCTGCCAGACCTGTCTACTGGGCACAACCCTGAGCATCTCTGGCGGTAATCCACACATGACACTGGTGTTTTGGTGGTGCCCAGACTATCGAGAGCGGTTGTATTTAACATTCAGCTGTTACGTGGAGCTGGCACAGCGTTTAGTTTTTCCTTCTGCGATCCCACCACCGGCCAAACGTACATACTGCAAGCTTTGGGGAAAAAAACAAACCGCTCCAGCTTTCCAGAAACTGTGGCAAACTTGCACCACCTATCGACACGGCAGGGCTGCTGGTTCGGGGCCAGAAACCCGACTCAGGGACTGCTGCTCCTTAGGACAGAACCTCAGCCTTGCCCTTCCAGCCTCTTACGCTGCAACATGTCTCCAAAAAGCAGCTCTTGATCTTAGCGGCTGTTTGGCAGAGACCAGAGTGCAGCCGACCCAACCAGTATCTTCTGCCTGCACCCATCTCAGCAGGGTGGGTGAGCCTGGAGGTCCTGGGGTGTCTTGAGATGTGCTGCTGCCCCTTTGACAGCAGAGGGGTTCTCTGCCTCCCTCTTCACCTCTGAAAAGAAAAGCCCTGATCGCAGAGAGCTCCCTCAGTTCGAAATGAAATTTTCTTTCTCCTTCCCATGAATTTCAAAAGCAGTGTCTTCTCCAATTTAATGTATTTTTTACCATCTAGGAAACTCTCAGTTTATCCCACCCACTGGCCCTGCAGGGATGCCCAAGCCTTGCACAGGTTGCAGCCATGCCTGGCACTTCCACACCTTTTCTGCACACTCGACTGCAGACACTTCGACTTTGGTATCACCAGAACAACTACATCATATAAAACTTTACCCCAACATTATCTGTCCCCACGTACAGTAGAGAGCTATGGATACTTGGGAGGTTGTTCCAGATGTTAACATCTGTGCTGACTTCTCTGAAAACCAGTTGTAGTTGTCAGCACTGAACACGATGGGGAGTCAGCACCATGCCTAACAACCCAAGAATGCTGTTTCTTTCTTACCTGTGACCACCACCCACTGACCTCAGGCCATGGTCTCTGCAGAGGAGGTATCTCAGTGGTCTCTCAAAGTACAGAGCTGCCATAACCAAGATGCACAGGGGCCTTGCCCTGCACTCAGATGCTGGGAAGCTTTTCCTCTGCTTTTCTCCACAGTGGGAAAGGAGATGTCAAAAGCTCTCAGAACAAGGAACACAGGATTTCTGACTAGGCTCTTCCCAGATGATTTAGCAGCTCTTCAGCATGCCCCATGTTTTGACCACAGAAATATCATATTAATTCCAGCGTAATGTGCTCAGCTTCCTGCTCTGGGTATTGTGGATTTGCTTCATATTATAACAATTTTAACTTGCAGGCTTCAGCATTAGCAGCACACATTACACTCCTACTTCTTCAAAGCAGCGTAACTTGCCAGGGAACACTGGTTTTATTCCCATTTTCCCCATTCTGCCTGGCCCATGCTCCTCCTTCTACCCACTCTGAATATTTTCCAAGGATCAAATCGAGATCCTGGTGTCAGCATTTTCTGACTAGATGTCTGTGACCCTCAGGGATTCATTTCCTTCATAAAGGGACACAGGGGAAAGTGCTACTGCATGAACACACCCAGGAACTCCCCATTCCTCATAAGGAATCTGTCTCAGACACACACACACTTGGTCACATCCCCATCAAGTTTTAAGTCAGATTAGTTCCACTGAAGATAAAGAAACAGAGCCAATGCCCAGCAGGTGAGAATGGGCAAAACTATAAAGTGCATGGTGCAGATTACAAAGAGAAGCTGCTGCTGCTTTCTCCTTTTGGCACTGACCACCACTCTCCACCTTCTGCAGTAACAGTTTTCCTTCAGCATCTCCTCTTTCTCCCCTGCCTGCAGCATGGGTCTGCTTTGATCTCCTTGCCTACAAACCCTGTGGCTCCCAAGTCTTTTCTAACCTCATGAACAATACATTGAAACACACAGCTGAAAGAGGCTAAATAAGGTGGGCACTGCAGCCACCAGCTCAGCCTGTGGGCTTGCAGCAGGCAAAGTCCAGATTAGAACCTCTGGCTCGAAAGGAAAAAGCTCTGGCCACAGAAGTGATGAGGAAGGGGAAAGCCTGGACAACTCTGAACCCTGGACCAGAGTCTTCACATCTCTGAGTGCCACAAAAACATTGACTGGAGAAGGTTTGGGAGCTTGGGATTTTCAGTTTAGCTTTGAACTCAAGTGTAAAACTGCTTCAAACCTGTAGCAATTAGGAGGGATTTTGCTGGAGAAAGCCAAAAGTGCAATTCAGTTTGCTCTCTGGGCAATGTCCAGTTGCCTTAATCAGAGACTATTCCAGTGTTTATGTTACACTGATGCACCACATGCAGCTATGATACAAGGGAGTCAAAATCTGGAAACTGCTTTCCCTGGCAGTTTCCAAAGACAGAAGGAGAAGCTCCCTTCCACAACAGAGCTTCTTCAAAGAAATGAATAAATAAAATGCTATTTCAGCCTTACTGGTCTGATCTACTCTGATAGGAATCTAACAAACCTTTGAAAGAGCCAAAGCAGCTTATTTGTATGTGAGATGCTTATACCCTGGGGTATGTTACTCAGCACTTGGAAGAGAAATTGGTGGCACCCAGAGGCCAACTTCTTTCTTTTTGCAAAGGAGTCAGCTTCATACCAGTTCTGATTCTCAGTTTTACATAGCACAGCATCTGCCAAATGACAGCAATCTCCCTGAACAGGTAAGAATCTCATGCCAAGAAAATACATCAGTGATTTCAACAATTTCTAACAAAGATGTCTTCCCTTTATAACATATCTATTAATATTACCCAGCCCATTACTCTGCATGACCTCTACAACTTGAGTCTGTCAGCTCTGAGGTATTTTTACCCATTTTCTTCTAATCCTTGTAATTATTATTTTTTTTATATTCAGAAAAAAATACACTGAATTTCTTCATATAGTTAATACAGAAGTTAATTGCAGAAGAACCTACAGCAGCCTAGAAAACAGTATTATTATTGTTTACTATTTCTAGAATATTCCTTGCCCAGGACACTCCCTTGTCTGTAATGAAGGAAGCACCAAAGGACTGCAGCTATCCACGACGACCAGATTCTCATCTTTATTATAATATTATTTCTTTCCAAAAATTATGTATGAGACAAGTCTTTTGATATTCAATAACCTGTTTACGGGAAATGACTTTACACAAAACATCAAATGAGCTGACAGCAAATTGAATTTAAAATATGATTTTTTAAAATGCTCATGAAATTCATATTGCTTTAAATATAAATTAGCAACAGTGCCAGAAGGGATGAATGTATTTCACTACTTGACTGCAGATAATTTAAATGTACAGTTCTACCTACATTCCCTGTACTCATTGTACTTTCCCATTAAGGGGTGAAGGACCCTTCTTAGCTTCTCTACTGCCTGGTCACACACATTTCCCAGGCATGTCAGGAGGTGTCAGGAGAAGCCTTTTGACAGGCACACTGCTGGACCAGTACCAGACCAGAACTGGCTATCCTGGGTCCACAGGATCCCAAAGAAAACCAACAACTGCATGAGATGAGAAGCATCATTTTGTTTTCCCAGCCAGCTTGTCACCATGGTACCAAGAACATTAACTGCACTACGGACATACATGTACCCAAATTAAAAGTGAAATTACATCCTTATAACTTCTGATCAACATTCACATTTTCCCTCACCTAAAGCAGTATCGTGTATCCCAGCAAAATTCCTAATCTAATAACTACATTCTTCTGGCATAAACTCTTCCTTCAGCTTTAAATACAGTGAATATATTTTTATTTTCTGCCCAGAAGTACTCTGTGCTGTTGAAGATTTGCTGCCTGCTACCCTGAAGACAAGGCATGCAAATTATTTTGGAAGGCCTCTGTGCTCCTAAAAGAAAATACAGTCCACTTCAGAATCTTACCAGCATTCCATACAGGAAATAATAATTAATAATAATAATAATGCACATTTGATGGTTCATACTATTCCACTAGTCACCTTAAGAATCACACTTGCACAGATGAACAGGCTTACATAAAATCACATCCAAAACTTCACTTAATATTTTAATTCAACAACTTCACACGAGAAACAACTTTCCCTTTGCTTTCTTACTTCCCATACACACAAACCAACACCTTTGGACTTCCTAGTTTTTCATTTTCATAGAGTTATAGAATGGTCAGGGTTGGAAGGACATTAAAGCTCACCCAGTTCCAACCCCCCTGCCCATAGCAGGGACATCTCCCACTGGAGCAGGTTGCTCAGAGCCCCATCCAGCCTGGACTTCCAAACTTCCAAGGATGAGGCTTCCCCCCCCTCTCTGGGCACCCTGTGCCAGTGTCTCACCCAGACTGCAAAATATTGGAAGACATGGTAAAGTGCTTCAACAGAGAGTGGCAACAAAAAGAAATGTCTCTGCAGGAGACCAGCCCTGTGTAGTTTTTTCCTCCTTCTATCAGATTAGAGCATCCCCAAATTATGTGAAGAGAAGCCTTGTCTAAAATGTGAGTTGCTGTATTTCATCAGCTATCAGAGATGACTCAGGATTACAAGTACTGAAATAAAATGAACATCCTGTTCCAGTTTCCTTAACTAAATTCTCTCCCGCAAATAGCATCAACAAGTGAGTCAGTACAGTGCCATAACAAACAGTACTTCTCCAACAGCAACGTACTTGGCAAACAGCAGCTCTCACCTATAAATCAGTCACATTTTACTGTAGTTGATCATCATAATGATAGAAAAAAAATCTTAATTTTATATTAAGAAATGAAATAATATATAATAACCAGAATACCAAACAGTGGTATTTCCATCAGAAGTGGGAAAACCATCTGCATTTGGATGAACTGATAAATAACATTTAGTGCTAAATTTGGCTTCAAGCTGTGATACCAATGACTCTTTGATCTCACTGAGACCTGCAAAAAGGGACACCCTCATCTCTTCCAGACCTGGGCTGAAGCATCCCAAGTCCTGCTGGCAGCCAGGTGAGAGAGGAAACAGTACAGCAGAGCTGCACCAGCCTGCTAGAGCTCAGAGCCACTTGTGCAGTAAATTAACATCATTTAGGAGCTGCTTACAAGCTGCACCTGCAATACTATGCCAGGGGGTTTTTAAAGGCGCTAAATAGACACAACACCTCTCCCCCAGATGCTCAGCTTCCAAGCAGGGACGTGGAAGTCACATCACTGCTACCAAAGCATCAATAGCTCTGCACCTATTGCCTGCACTGCAAGTTTCTTACATTTGGAAATCTTAGTAAGACACCCAAAGCCTCTTCTCAAGTACCACTGTTTGCTCCTGAGCAATCAACCAAGTTACCACACATTACATTTTGCATTGTATTTGGAAACAAAACAAAACAAAACACAACCGACATTAGTACGATATCCAATTCTTTGTAAACAATTCTGAATGAAAGGACATGCCATTTGGAGTGTCTGTTCTTTCCCATCATACAAAAATCTCATTATAAATAAGCTCCTTCTCACCTGTAGCTAATTCAATAATGAGGTGTAGCTACATTAATTAGCCATAATCCAGAGATTACATGGGATAATAGCATGCTCGAATGAGGAAAATCATGTTCAGCTTTTGAACATGTGGGTTTGTGGCAATTTCCTTAGAGGGAAGCATGCTTTATAAAAAAATCAAGGATTCAAACAAAATAGCAGTTTTAATTCTTTTCTGTGAGAAATGAATATGAAAAAAGTTCTCAGAAGCCCAGGAAACCAACCTTGCTCTTTCTTTGGCCACTCTCCTCCAAACACTGGGTAGTTATTTTGGAGGTTGGATTTTTCCTTGAGTAGTGGGAGCTCCAAGAATCCCACACTGCCCCAGCCCACCTTCAGCTGCCTGCTTGTCTGTCAGTTCACCTTCCTGAGCTGTATGCTTGGCTTAGCCTAGTCCTACTCACAAAATTCAAGCACTACACAAACCCTCCCATTATTTACCACCTCGTTTCACCCTGATAAACAAAAGCAATCTCTGTACTGCTTCCTTGTTTGATCTCCCAGTTTTCTGCTAGATTTCTCAGCATCAAGAGTTTCACTACGTGAGACAGAACGCACAGCAGCCTTCCTCAGAAAGGAGACGGGCAGCAGGGCATTGGATTTCCCTGCGAAACAAACATAAAACTACCTTGCCATGAAAACTGAGCACAGATTTTGGAGGGGGTGATGCCACATGTGAAGGTTGTAGTGGGTGGGGTTGCTTTTTGTAAGTAGTGACCTGTCCTATATACCAGCAGAAAGCAGATTCCCCCTATAAGCCCCACAGATTCTCAACACTTATTTTTTTTACATCTAAAATAATGTGCTGGTTCAGGCATTCCTATGGATAAGCACTTGGCTTTCAACCCTCTCTTTTCTACTTAAGAAACAAAATTGCATTCTTCCAAATAGTTTTACAGTGACATCATATTGAACTTGTAGCCCAGCAGGTCAGAATACTTTTGGTCATCTTTAATAATCAAGCACTGCAGATATGACCATATCAAAAGCAGCCTTTGCAGAATGCCTTCTGTAACACACACAAAAGGCAGTTGTTTTTCTCTCCAAGAATTGTTTGGTCAAACCATAACAAACTTCATGCTGTAACATGACAAACACATACCAACTGATTTTAAAACTCTCAATTCTACAGTGATACTAACAAAAGTTGGGTGTTTTCTTAAGCAATAGTAGAAAGGCAGATGCCTGGAAACAAATGTAGCTTTATTTTGTAAAACAAAACCTTTTTTTTGCTGGAGAGAAAGACATGAATGTTTTAGTGTAGCTCTCCTTTGAAATGGACACTGGTGTTGCTCATTTAAGTGCTGCATCTGGGGAAGAACCACCCCATGGATCAGTACAGGCTGGGAGCTGATCTGTTGGAGAGCAGCTCTGGGGAAAAAGACCTGGGGGTCCTGGTGGACAAGAGGATGCCCACAAGCCAATAATGTGCCCTGGCATTGGCCAAGAAGGCCACTGGCATCCTGGGGAGCATTAGGAAGAGCCTGGCCAGCAGGTGGAGGGAGGTTCTCCTGCACCTCTATTCTCTCCTGGTGAGGCCCCACCTGGAATACTGTGTCCAGTGCTGGGCACCTCAGTTCAGGAAAGACACAGAACTACTGGAAAGAGTCCAGCGCAGGTCCACCAAGATATTGAAGGGAGTGGAGCATCTCCCTGCTGAGGAGATGCTGAAAGAGCTGGGGCTCATTAGCCTGGAGAAGAGGAGACTGAGGGGGGAGCTCATCCATGGCTATCAATATGTTCAGGGCAGTGTCAGAAGGATGGAGCCAGACTCTGCTCAGTGTCATCCAATGATAGGACAAGAGGCAATGGGAGTCAGTTGGAGCACAAGAGGTTTAGGGTAAACACAAGGAAAAACTTTTTCCCAGTGAGGGTGCCAGAGCCTGGCAGGGGCTGCCCAGGGGGGTTGTGGAGTCTCCTGCTCTGGAGACATTCCAAACCCACCTGGATCTGTTCCTGTGTGACCTGATCTGGGTGATCCTGCTCTGTCAGGGTTTTGGACTGGATGATCTTTCTAGGTCCCTTCCAACCCCTAACATTCTATGATTCTATGATTCATTCACTTACCTCACTGCTGCCATAGCATTCAACAGCCTCTTACTGAAATTTGGGCTTAGTCTTGAGCTGTTGAGATTTTTGTTTGGGAACCCTAGTGAAAAGGGAGGGCTTTGTGCCCTCAGGGCTGTTACCACACTCCCTTGCCCAAGACTTCCACAGCAAATGCACAGTTTAAGTTTCCTATAGCTTGGGGTTTTCAAGCTGTCCTAGATTGGTGTCTGAGGTCCTAAATGATGCTGTCAGCCCCATGGTGCTATTTCTGAGCCATCACTCCCTTCCCACCCTTGGGAGAGGCCAGGAATGGCTCCCTGCTCTGCTGAAGAGTCCTGCTTTTAATGAGTTTCTTCAACAGTTCCTTCTGTCACTGCTGAGTAGATTAAAAAAAAAAAATAAAAAAAAAAAAAACTGAGATTAATTACAGTAATAATTAAAAGCTGACCTTCCAGCAGTTAAGCCAGGTATCTTGCCTTCTGAAAAAGCCTGTCCTACAGGTGCAAGGACAGCTCTGATGCTGTAGTTCTTCCCTGGGAGTTTCTCTTAGACCCATTTATAGATGTGCAATTTGCCTTATTTTATAAATCACTGCCTCAAAACAATAACAAAACTACCCAAAGCACTCTCCTTCTCAATTTGAAAGATTCAGTGCTTCTCAAGAAAGCAGGAAAAGATTTTGGTGATAGACAGCAGACTTTGTTTTCTCCAGTACTAAACACTCCTGTCCTTGCATACAGAGATAGAAAGCTAGATACCGGAGATAACCAGGAGAAACAAAACTTATGCACTCCAGATTTAATGTCGTGTAGCAGAGATTAGAAAAAGATCCCTTAAAAATAGCTTGTTAGCCTGGGGTTAAGAGACTGACACCCCCACTTCCCAGCAGAGATTCCTGGTCCCCTGGGCATGGTGAGGAGAAAGGACAGGAAGTGACCTTCATTCCATGGGGTCTTGGCTGTGATATTTACCATCCAAGAACCCTCCCAGTATCCCACAGCAGAACACAACATGGTTATCTGGCCAGTAAACAGCCTCTAGCAGGAGCCACAAGTCCAGCAGCCACTCAGCTCCCTGCTGCCTCCCCCTCCATTGCTTCCCTCACAGACTGTGGTAGCCATAGGTAGTTCCAAACCCAGCCAGCCTGGTGAGACCATCAAATACCAAAAATATTTTAAGGCAGTTATTTATTATTATTTTACTTAATTTTATTATTTTATTAAATAATAAAAATAAAATATTCTATCTTTAATATATATAATAATTTATTTTATATATATAATAAATTATTTATTATTATTTTACTTATTATTTCAAGGCTTAAGCAGATATTTTGGTTTTTGTTCATCTCTCTTCCCCCACACCTTGGCATCTCATTGGAAGGGACCTTACTAGGCACTTGGACAGTAGAGCTGTAAAGCTGGTTAATTTTAAAGAGTGCAGTCCTTACAGCATTGCCCTCTGGGAATTTCTTAAAGCACACACACATTAAATTGTACCACTTTTTCTACCACATCACTACTGCTGTTTCCAAAACCATACTCTGAGAGGAAGGCAAAAAACATCTATAAATCTATTTCAGCTGAAGACATAGGAGCAAGAAGAATTGGAAAGGAGAAAGGAGGGCATTACCCTGTGGGAATGATGCATATGGAGACATACAGCTATTTTAGTGACCTCCTTTTAGTAGGATCAGGTATTGTTTGTTAGACAGCCTGAACAGCAAATCCTTCCAAAGCCATGAAGCAAACCAACAAACTCTTATCCTACCTTCGTCCCTAGAAACCACCCAGGAAAAGGGTACAGGGTGCCCTGTGCCCGTGTTCCAGTGCAAGGCATGATGGTGACATTCAAAAGGAATCCTATTCCACACAGGGCCGACACCAGATGTCAGAGCTACCCCAGCAAGTCTGCAGAGTATTTACAAAGCAGTTTGCTAAATTATACAAAGGGAATAATTTGCAATGTAATGGTGTGTTTGCATTCTGAATATCTGATTTCCTGTTCAACAAATAACCTAAACACTCCCAACCAAATGAAATGTAGACAAGACTTAAAACGTTTGAAGAAAAGCACTCATCCAGAAAATTAAGGTCAACATGGAACAGATGGTGTCTCTGAAAAATGTGGCTTCAACATTTATCTTTATGTAAAATAAAAATCTTTTAAAAACCTCCAGCTGTTTGGTGACAGTCCTACTTGAAATATTGAATCTCGCACTCCACGGATAATAAAGAAGCACTAAAAAATTACTTCAAAATACTAAATCTAAATAAAGTTCTCTCAACTCTTCTGCAATAAGATTTTTGTGGGCATGTAAATACATATCAATAAAAGACAGATTCAATTGCTTCTGTAACTGCTATAAATATTGCAAGTGCTCTCCCCATTTCCATAAATATGACCCACGACTCCCAGGTGAAAAGCTTTTTCATTTGCAGCAGTCAGGAAAAAAATGATCCTTTCTTCTGTATCAAAGTCTTTTGAAAGGCTGAATTTGAAGCCCGACGTGCAGGGAGTTGTGAACAACTTTTTACCATGATGCTTGAAATGCCTCCTCCAGCCTCAGAGGATTCACCCAGTGGGATTGCTGGAGGACCGGTGTTATCCTGGAGGGCAAGCAATGTCACACCCACCCGGGGAAGGGAAGCAGGAGCTCTAATTGGGCAAGCTGCAAATTACTTGGGTAAGACAGAAATGAGCTGGAATGGGTGGGAATAAGAAGAGACAGACCTGTAAGACACCGAGTGAGTAATAACACCTTAGAGAGAAATCAGAATCCTATCCAAGGAGATGAATATTGTGCAGTTAATCACACGGCAAGGTGAGCAACGGGGAGGGGAAGGCTTGGCAGGATGGCAGGGGGGCCCCCTCCACAGCTTCTGGCAAAGGCTTCTCAGGCCAGGGAGAAGAGAAAGCAGACAGAAAACACGCAGAGCTGCACATCGGGGATCTTTCAAGTTTACCTGAAACACGAAAAAAAAATCCCAAAGCAAAGTCCACACACCCTGAACCAGAGAGAACCATCGCTTGTGGAGAAACTGGAGACACCTGCAGTACCCACAAGTACCATCCCGGGGAGATTTCCTCCTGAGCATCACCAACAGAGCACCCTGCTGACAGCCAGGGCCCTCTGATGGGCTCTTACTTTTGATCACAGGCTGCACACAACACCCAAATCCCTTAAGTGAAGCCTGGACTGAAGAGGCCTGTGATAACAAGCACAGCTCAGCAGCTTTGGACATCAAAGCATCCAGGAGCTGTCTGCTCATACCACCTAAAAAATAAAATATCCACATTATCCAAGTGAAAATAGTGCTGAAGGACATCCACAAAAACACGTGGTAACTATGGATCTACTACAAGGGGTTTTTGAGAATCACCTTGTAACCAAAAAGAACAACCATCATTGACACACCTCTTTTTTTCCAATGTGGCTTCCAGCCATTTGCATCCATTAAAAAGATTCTAACTTTTTTTAGCCCATGCCTTCAGCTACAACACTGATGAAGCTGCACAGAAAGCTTCTGCAAATCCACTTTGCTAAAGAAGCTGTGGGAAGTTTATTGCAGCAATTTTCCCAAGTTGACACATCCTTCTTACTGGCTTCATGATACTGACACTTACTGATGTTTTGGGTCCTGCTTCCTCCAGAAATTACCTCTGATTCCCTGCACTGCTGGGAAAAACAAGCTCAGCAAGAGCATTTAGGCTCACTGTCCCTGGCAATAGGTCCCACCATCAGTAAAGCACAGCTAGAATTCCCTGCTGTGCATACGAGGGAAAGGCTTTCAAGATAGGATTTTGCACAAGGGTTTCTTGCTTCAAGGTCATCCCAAACCACATCACAGACAGCTCTGATAAGCAACACCACAAGAACAGCTCACTGGGCTCTTACAAATAGTAGGGAATGGATCAGGTTCTCTTTCCTTATCTAGGGCTTTTAAAAACTAAATTAGACCTTTTCATTTCCTCTTAAGAGAAGCTTGTGTTTATTTTGTTGGTCCTACTGCACAGCCAAGTGCTGCTGCTGCATATAGAAATGTCTATCTGCATCAGACTTCAACTCAGTATTTCTCCAAACAGAATAAGTCATATTAATTCGTTCCTCCAGCACCTTGTGTTTCAAGTTATTTCTTGGCAACTTCTGCTCTTGGCATTTAAACATTTCTCCTATTCAGCTGCAGTCTGACAGCACTATTGGTTATCCTCCTCTGCCTTGCTAATAATTCGGTTGATGGTATGCAGGTGGGTTTCTCATAATTAAAAAAACCCATTTGCAAAGTTTGCATTAGGTGATCTGAAAAAAATAGAGCACTTAATTCAAAGGTTAAATCTAAGTAGAGCTGCAGAGCTCCATGAAAATATGGCATAATTTAGAGATAAAAATAGTTTTGCTTTATTCAAGCTAGGCTGGATAGGTAGATTTTTTACTGCAATCAGCCTAAACCTCATCTCTCCAAGTTGATTACGGAAAATTAAATTTAATATTAATCAACCTAGGAAGGAGGAAATTAGAAAAATTAAGCTAATGCATAAATCATAGAAAATAATGGTGGAACTGGCTACAAGAGATCTTTTAATGCATCTTCATGCTTGTCCCACACCAGAATGAACTCCCTCCCTCCCCAAGCCACTCCTGACATGTACTTGTCCAACCCTTAAAGAACTGAATCATGACACAGGTATCAGAAGCCACCAGCCAGAACCTGCCAGGCAGGCAGCTGGCATTGCCACATTCAGAGCTTTCCAGCCACGTGTTCAGACACACCAGGAACTTGCTGGGGTGGAAGGAATAGCTTTGTCCTACCCACTCGTGGGCAATACAGTTACCCACAGACCCCACACTGGGACCCATCGATGCAAAAAGCCTGAGCTGCACAACCACAGCACAAGAGCACCCAGCAGGCAGGTCCCAGGGAAGCTGCAGCCTCTCCCAGTTGCACTGGGAGGCTCTCTACAACTGGAACTGGCAGGTGACTTGCACTTTTGGGCACAGATGGGAGCACTTGGCACCCTTGGAAAAAGAGCAAACCCTAACTCTGTAGAATCCAAGCTCAGGCATACATATATCTGTATACCCCTTCATAAATCATTAATTCAGCACCTGATAGATCTGCCCTGCCACCTTACCCTGGTTTTACAGATGAAGACCTACTGCCTGCACAGGACTGGATCCAAATCATTATTAAGTCAGGAGGATCTCCTGGCCCTTCCTCCAGGGAACATGGCAGAGCTGGGCAAACAAGGTTCCACATTTCCCAATTAGTTGCTCAGTACTTTGCAAGACCATTTCACCTTCTGGCCATGAACTTGAGCAAAGGTTGATAGGGAGCTCTGCTGCTACCACACTGCTGTATAGTCTCAGTTAATGATGCAATAAGCCAATTTCATCTTTTATGTGCCGATTTCTCTAACACGAAGCAGCTCATCAGTCCTGCAGTGACTGCACTATTCCAGGTTCTCCACTCTGCAAACACCATCCCATTTAAAATTTCATAGTAAGGAAGCATTTAGCTCTGAAGATACATTTACAGCACAAGAGTTTTCTTTTTTTTTTTTTAGTTCAATTCCCATGTTTTACTCCCTCCCTAATCTTGCTCCCTAGGAAACGGATAAATCCAGACAGTCTGTATCAGCTGGGGTTGCGAGAGGGCAGTTTTAGATGAAGCTCTTGTAACTGCATTGATTTCTTCCTGAGAAAAAAACATCGGCAATTTGGAGAAATTAAAAACCTAAATGAAGTCCTTAAATGTTCCTTTTAGTCAATTTCTGGGGTTTTTTTTCTAATCCCTTTGAACTCCACCCTCTGTAGTTTTATCAACAGCTTGCTTAGGAATATTTTTTTCTATCCCAATTACAAGACACTGGGTATGTTTATACACACACACACACACACATGCACACCAATGCCCATCACAGAACAAATTAAGCATCTTTATAAAGAGCTGTAACAATTTCAAACTCTCTGGAATCAAGACGAAAGGAATTAACAGCACGATTAAGGCTGAAGTCAGAAAGTGCATCTCTGAAAGAAACCCTCAAGGGATTTGCTGAAAACTCACGTTTTCAAGCTCAATTCAAGCCCCTGCTTTGGTATGGGGGGGCTTTTTTAATTGAAGCCATGTCCCCCTGAGGGATTCTCCCCACCAACCGGCTCTGATCTCCCTCCTTATAGCCAAAGCAAACAAAAGCAGCCGGCAAAGAGGCTGCTCTATTAGGGAGGCACAGAGCCTCACAACCATCTTAAGCCCTGGGGACAACGAGTGTTACCAGCAGTGGCTGAAGCATCACCTAAGCCCCCGAGGCTGCTAGAACCAGCATCTGCCTCGGACCCTGCTGGACTAGAAACTCCACAGATCGACCAACTCTAGCCCAAGAGCAAGCAAGGTGGGGAGAGGGAAAGCAAGGCACCTCCCCGGATCCCCCTCAAAAGCACGGCCAGAGCCCATCCTCAGCCTGATGGTCAGGAATAAACGGTGTGGCTGAAAGGGCCAACCTACAGGCATTCCAGAGAGGTGGAACAGCCTGGCAGCTGAGCACAGCCTGGGAAACCTCCCCAGAAACAAAGCAACATTGCTTTGATTAACCCCTAGTGCTAGCAAAGTGCTTGGGGAGCTGTTGCTCCAAACTGCCTTGCAGAGCAGGAAAGGATCCTTTGTTTTGGGAAGGCATGGAGATGAGTTGCAGATGATGACTGTAGCACCCTAGCAAAACAAGTCTATGAAAAACAGGACCACCATGGGTTACAGGAACCAGCATTTGTCTCCTACACTCCCCCGGGGTCAGAGAAACACAGCTGAACACATCTGACATCCCTGCAATGCTGCTAAGGGTGGTGTCTGATGGAGAAAAGATGCTTCATCCCACCTCTAGCAGCTTTGCATGAGCTGCAGATACCCTTACTGGAGGTTGTAGGATGTTGGAGAGTGCTGCTGGAGCAGCTACAGGACTGCAACCTGCCAAGTGGAGGCCAAAGCTAACTGAGTTGTGAAAGCAGATTATAGCTCACATGCTTTGCTCCAGCATTTGTATTTGTTCTTACAGCAACACCCCACATTCACTGGGGAGCTGGAGCACATGGCTGCTCTGCACCCAAGGTTAGAGAATCATGGAATGGTTTGGGTGGGAACTCCAAAGGTCATCTGTTCCCACTCCCCTGATGAAGCAGGGACATCCCTAACCAGGTTACCTAACTGCTCAGAGCCTCCTCAAGCCTGGCCTTGGCATCTCCAGGGATGAGGCCTCCACCATCTCTCTGGGCAACCCATTTCAGTGATCTGTCAGCTTCATTTTAAAGAACGTTTTCTTAACATCCAACCTAAATCTCCGTTTTTCTAGCTTAAAGACAATTACCCCTTCTCCTGTCACTACAAAACCTAGTGAACAGACCCTCCCCTGCTTTCTTACAGGCTCCTAGCAGGTCCTGGAAGGCCAGGCCAGTATTTCACTGAACTCCTTTTCTTCTTTTGGGGTCAAGTTAAGATTCATGCTGAGGATATAACACATGAAGAACTGCAGCTGGCTAGGCAGCAAAACTCTCTCCCCTGCCCCATTGCAACCTGTCAGGAACCTTTTGTGCAGGTGCTTTTTGTGCTCAGGCAGGGGGGTTGGACTAGATGATCTTCTATGTCCCTTCCAACCCCTAATATCTGTGAATCTATGAAAAGGTGAGCTGAGCTGTTCTGGACATGCTGTGACTCCAGTGTATCTAGATTACTCAGCTGCACTTCAGTATTGGGCAGTTTCTGACTGGGTATGTGAACACAGGGGGTTTGTTTGGGTGGTTGTTCTGCTTTTTCTTTCCCTTTGGTATTCTGGGTTATCAGGAATGGAACTACCCTAACTGTAGCCTTACCTTTCATCTCTTGGGAAGCCATCTGTAATGTAAAGAGACCCCCCTGTGACCCAACCCCTGAGCACCCATGAACGGCTGTGTAGGGTGAGAGTAATTTGTGCCAACTGCTTGTTCCCACAGGGAGATGTGTATGTCTCTGCACAGTGAGGTGGTATGATCCAAACAGGCAGCAGGCAGCCTCCCAGCTTCCTCTGCAAACTGGGAATTTGCTATCTTGACACTGTTATCTCTGAGGGAAACCACTTTGTCTTAGGTTCACTGGAAGATCCGAAGACCTTGAAAAATTACTATAATTACTTTAAGTCCATGCGACTTTTCAGGGTACAGATTTCCCCTGCAAAGAAGTAAAAATTCATTAATAAAACTGAAATGGTTTCAACATAAGAAATAGGGAGGCAGGAAGACTACTGACCTTGAGAACACGAAGACCAGCCTCTTGGGTTTTTTTTCCTCCCAACTGCAAATCAAGGATCCACTTGACAGCAAGCTTTTAATCTTGTGCCATTTATCAGCAGTAATCATCTCACTTTTTATTTTGAATTAGTGAATAAGTATTCTGTTTATTACCTTAATAAAAGCTCAAATGCATAGAGCTACCAACATCAGGCACCTCAGCACATACTGCCATGTTCCCCCCCCAAATTTTATGCTGCAGAGAAGACTGGGGGGATTTGAGACCACGCCACAGACACCCCAGTATGAAGCCCCCACATCATCTTCACTTGCTACCTTGACAATTACTACGGGAAAATACACCTCACACCATACTTACATCTCATTTACCTCTGGAACATGTCATATGTACTTCACACATTTAAAAGTCCTCTTGGCCTCCTTCTCAGTCGTATCAAGTGTTTTAATGCAACACTGCATAAGAAGTTGTCCATGCACCTAGACTACACATGACTTGACTCACATAAGCAAGCAATTTAAAGTCCCTGAGTTCCACATGACCTCCTTACACCATTTTCCCAAAAGCCACTTCATGCTTTCCAGTCCATAACAGCACCTGTGTGACCTCACAAGGCTTGCCACCATCTTGTGTCCAAGACAAGTGTTGCTAGTCCCACCTGGAAGCAGTTATCAGGATCAGGGCAGAGCCCTAAGGTGACTGGGCACACAGGTCCCCTCCTAAACTCCCCTTCAGAAGCTTGTGTTTAAAAGAAAGTTCAGTAAGTATTTCAGACTGAGCATCAAACTTTTGCCAATTAGCAATTTTCAACAAGTCATCACGAGAAAGTACCAAAAGCAGGAGTATCAAATGTAAATACCTTGTAAACATTAGTGACACAGTAAATGCAATCAACATGAACAACCACAGAGACAATACACAACTCAGAAATAGCCTTTTGTCATCAAGTCTTTATGGCTGGACAGAAAGAAAGATGTGTTTTTGAAATGGTTAGTGCAATTATTTATTTTTTTTTTTATTGGAGAGGTCAGCTATAAGAAGAGTTAAACAGATTAATCCAGTATGACACCTCAGCTTTCAAGTCATTTCTTGACCCTGATCTGAAATATGGCACTGGACTCTTGATCTAGAGTCAAGATTGTGATCTTGGTAATAAAGACACAAGCTGTTTTCCCCTCAAGAGATGGTGGTGGTGGGGTTCAGTTCTCTAAAGGATAATTTGTATTTCATATAAAACAGAGGAAGGAAAGCTTAGCAGCTTAAGAGCATCAGAAGTTCATCTGTGTGCTTGGCCAGTACCTCTGCAATGCACACAGAGCTTCACCTAATACATAATTCATTTGGAGAAGGGAAGGAAGGAAGAAGCAGGCATCATCACTGAAGAGATGGGGAATGCAGCATTTGAAAACAGTTCTTGCCTGGAAATTCAGACTCCTGCAAAGTAACCTTGGGGTTTTTGGCTACAAACAGCCTATTCCCCAGTACTGTCTGAATTTAGATCTTCCTCTCCTGTTACTTCATGCAAAGCAAGAATGAATATCCAGGCTTCTATCCAAAGAAAGAAAAAAAAAACAACCAAACTGAAAACAAATCAGTGTCACTTCCCTTAAGAGTGATAATGGTGTTTACCACAGAGGATTTCTAAGCAGTGTACACCTTTTTGGAATTAAAAAATTAAGCTGAGACACTCTCCATGTCTTCAACTTTCATCCAAGTTCTGCATCCTCTGATTCAGGAGACACCACTAAGTGCTGGCACCACCATTTCCTCATGCTTATTGCTTTTACAAGCCATATTCATTCCAAGGACACCTGGTTCACTAGAGCTTTTTTGCTCTTCTCCTTCATTTCTCTTCCAGTACAAAGAGCTCCCATAACTCTAATGGGAGTCACCACATGCACACAGGACAGAACAGACCCCTTAAGGCTGTATGGCTGACCAACAGGAACAGAAAAATACATGTAACTGAAGTTTTCTTCCATTTAGCACAGGGTACCAAGTTTGTTGGGACACTTCAACCTTCCATTACCCTTCCTTTCTTATATTCACCTTCTCCCTCTGCCCCCTTCATGTATGGGGAAGAATCACTCTGCTTCCTTAAGTGAAACAAGAAATAAATCACATCATATTTGCTCCATAGACCAAAAGGTAAAAAAAAAACCAAACCAAACCACCAAACCAAAACAACCCAAACAAAACCAAACCAAAATCAATAAAGGACAAACTTGTTCACAGTCAACTATAAATAAAAGTGCAATAAGTGTTCAAGTAGAGTGTAGAGTTTAAGCAAGCTGTACAACCATGTTTGGCATAGTCATCTTTTAAAGGCTCTGCGTGGGTCCCTCCCATTGCTGAGAGCAGGGAGAAAAGGCTGAACATTAGTAGCTGGTGCTGGATTTACAGGTCCTCGTCCATTGCCTCTCCCACTACCTGCATAAGTGTGGCCATGATTGTATGTAAAGGGAAATCCACTTGATTCAGGTCCAGTTTGTAAACCATTCCCTAAAAAAAAAAAAAAAAAAAAAAAGACAGAAAACAGGTTATCTCAAATCCCACAGCCTGGAATCACTGCTCCCTTGTGTAGGTTTAGCAACAGGGAATGCAGAGAGCTGACAGCAACCAGCAAACCCCGAGCACCAGAGGGAAGAGGCTCTCTGGCACTGCAAGACCCCACACCTTCTTCCACCCCAAACTCCCTCCTCATCTCAACTACAGCAAAAGGTCACAGAATTGCAAGCCGATTCTTCACCCGGGAGAGACTGGAGTCTCATGAAACTAGACTGGTGCTTTCAGAAGCATGCACTAAACTTGTAGGTCACACACCACCATGTTCCAGAGACAGAAGGGCAGCAGAAGTCAAGGAGAAAGCAGCAAAACAGGCTACACAGAGGTCCTTGTGTCCTTCTCAAGCACACAAAGCTGCCTTGTGAAGCCCAGCCACAGAAGCAACTCAGCTAGCAGCAGGTTCCCATGAACTTGAGCCTCATAAGCATCATTGCTCATGGTTTGTTGGTAGCACAAGGGACAGAGATGAAAAGCCAGAAGGATGACAGCATGGGGACAGAAGAACAAGACAAAAGGAAATTACTGCATTTGAAGACCACACAAGAAGCAGGAAAAGAATTTGGAGATGAGTGCCTGCCCACTGCCCAAAAGAGGGACACCAAGCAAGTACCTACAGACAGTTTGGGCTGAGAGCCCCCTTGCATCACCCTGGCACTGAGGACAGACTGGCCTTCTTTGCTCAGGATAATTTATGTTCAAGGGAACAGAAAGGACTTCTAAGAAACATGGTTAGCAAGGCCTAGCCACACAACAGTCTGAGCATCATGTAGGCAGGCCATAGTAAGGCTCCCCTCTCAGCCTACACCCTTCTCAAGTCCTTGAAGCATTTACCGTTTATGTTTAATGTTTAAATATATTAATGATCCAGTCAGGTCAAATACTGGAATCCAGACTACCACCACTTCAGTTCAGGTGAGCTTACCTGGCAGGATTAAGGTAATTATTAAAGCCAAAGTGTAAGGTGGTTTAAAAAACAGAATTTCAAGTGCTGCAAAAACTCTTTGGAAGCATCAAAACAATCTAGGATTAGTCAAGTTTTTATGTGACACAGGCAGCTTGAATATTCTGATCTCTTCCTCTTCTAGGGAAGAAATTCTGAAAGCATTATTCATGCCTATGTGCTTGCAGGTTCAGGCCCCAGTATAAAAGACTTTTCAGAAATACTACACTTTTGCCCCAGAGTGAAGAACCCTTAGCAAGATACATTTCTTTCTATTCTCATTAAGTTTTTCTCATCCTTGCACTTCCACAAAATGAAAAAACTTACCCATTGGCCCAAAAGTACAAGAACCCATATTACTTGTTGAAGAACTATTATTCTGTTCACCCTGTGCCTTGAAAGAAATGTAAAAAAAAAAACAAAACAAACAACAAAAAAGAGACATGGATCACAGAGAGAAATTTCACAGTTTTACAGAAAGGGGCTGATTCTCAGACCCCACCTCCTCCCCCCCATGTTCTTAAAGTGGTTTCACCCAGAATTTATCTGCTACTCTAATTATTGGCTCATATTTATCTGTATATCAAGTTTATTTTTTCCTGGTTACATCTGATCACAGCCTAGTGTGAAGTATTCAGAACAAAAAGTACATTATGCCAGAAACCTCAGACAAATTTAACATACCAGTTTGTTCTGCCCAATGTGTTCTGAGTTGGGCTCACTGAAGTTTGGCACTTCTGAGTACACCATGCAGAACCTGAGGAGAAATCAGCACTATGAGCAAGTTCTAAAGCCACTTTTCAACAGAGCAAGCACACATTTACTCTAGGAGATAAAATGGCCTAAAGAAAACAAAAGGCTGAAGTTAAAATGGCCTAAAGAACACAAAAGGTGATGAAAGGGCTCCCTTCCCTTCTCTTCTGGCCACGTAATTTTGTCCAGCACCCACTCACAAGGTCACCTGAGACACAGAGTCATTCAGCCTGTTTCCAGACTGTGACTGCATTAGATCTCCAGGGAAAACTTCAAACACTCCCACACATTCCCCTGCTATGGAATGCTCCATTAACATAATAGCACAGAGGAGTCCAGAGCAGGGGATGAAATTCAAAGCACCCTTTTTGCATTCAAGGGGAACCGTGAACAGGCCCCACCAACTCACCACGTGGAAATGACACAGGCAACCAAAGATTTGGATCATTACACAGCTTGGAGTGGTTAAGCAGAAGTGAAGCTCTCACCTCCTGCTGGTACAACCCAGATGAGGACTCCCCTCACTCCAGACTGCTGGAGAGTAAACCCACTGGATGACAGGTCCCAGGAGATGGCTTTGTACCAAAGAAAATCTGCAGGCCATCCCTCACAAAACCCAGCTAAGCACCTTTGAACCATCTGAGAAGGGAGGTGTCCACACCAGAGCTCCACTTCCCTGATGACTACAAGGCTTCCCACAAGCCCTTTATGCAACAGTGGAAGTGCTATTCTAGTTAGAAAACACCACTCTTCTTCCTGTTGCTTGTCAAGCACGTTACTCATGTTTGTGCTTAGTCAGGACGAGTCACCACCTCAGCTTGTGGGGCAGTTTCAAGAAGGTCTAATGAGGCTTCTGTTTAGATATGATTCATTGGCACTACCTTTGTCTTCCTTCTTAGCACTGCTTCTCTCCAAAACAAGGTACAGACACCAGGCTTCCAGCAAATGAAGCAGTTAAACAAGCTGAGGCCTAGCTAAGCAATGAGGGTTAAGTCCTTTGTCACTTGTAGTTTCCCCCTCTAGGTAACACCCAGACCTGTGCCACGAGGAAGGAAAATTCTCCTCAGCATACCCAGAACCCAGACAGGGTTGGAGCTTGTTACCACAAGAGCACATAAAAACCTCACCCCACAGTTGCCTAGACTGTGCCTATCCAAGAGCAACCAACTGGCTTTTGCTGCCCTACCTTCCACTGAGTAATTTGTACTTACCACGATGCTCTGCTGAGAGCAGGACAAACACCCCAAGTAGAAACACTCAATACTTACTCCCCAATTTTATGCAGCTCTCCTCCTCGTCCTGTGTAAAGTGTCAGGCATCCTTTCCACAGGGATGCATACCTGGCCAAAGAGAGGAGAAGAGGAGCAGTCTCTGTTAGTAAATGAGAACTACTTCTGTGGAAAAAGAAAGTAGCTATCTTCCAAGAGTTCATAAATATGATTTATCATCATGAAGGGAGTAAAGAAATTCCCAGGGACAGCAGCTTCACCACACAAAAATTTTTACAAATCTTTTTCCTTTTTACAGGAAGCTCGGATGACTCCAGGAAAGCAGCCAATTATTTTGAGATTGGATCCTCTCTCCTCAGCTGGAGCAGCCCTTCTGACTGCTCCTGCAGAGGAAAGGCACCTTGCCAAAAGCAGTATCTGGGTTACCATTCACTGACAACTCTCAGTTCTGCTTTCAGCAGGAACCAGGAAGAATTACCTTTGTTCACTGGAGAATATAGATACTGCTACTGAATGTGGTCCTTACCACTTTTTTTTTTTTTTAGGGTACAAGTTTGACCATCACATTTCAATTAACATCTAAAAATGCAGTGAAATCATTTCATGATTGCACAAGTGCACTCCTGTCTTTACATGGCATTTGACTTCAAGCACTGGAATGTGAGCTATGCAAAACTTCCCCAACCATTTGTAACTTCTGTAACATCATGTATGTGAGGCCAAGAATGGAAATGCAGACCAGGCACCTAGGTGCAGTGCTAGGGAGTTAAGAGGGTGTCTTCTAGCAAAGGAACCCTATTCCTATTGCCACAGCAATTGTACTCTTGGGAGTCACAGATTATCTGGACAAGTCACCACTTCCTTATGCTCCAGGTCTATCTCTGGAACACAGATAACAAACCTTCCTCTTGCCCTCTGCCTTATCTGCTGAGGCTGGGAGCCATCTGGCTGCACACAAGGCCTTGAGCAGAGGCAGCAGGGAGTTGTGCCCAGTTGGCACAACAGGACCATAATGCCAACACGAGGATAACCTTTCTCTGTGCTTCAGCACGGGCAGTACAGCACAGTTATCTACAGTGCCCATATCTCAGGGGGGTTTCTATCCAGAAGGATTAATGCTCTTCACTACCTTTCACTTTAAAGATGCCCTCTGTGCTTAACCTTTAATAACCAGCTACCTGGACAGTCTCATGGCAGGGCACAAATGAAAAGAGTCAAACATACATTTACTGGGACAGGACCTGCAAAGAAGGGGACTGATAACCTCCAGCACAAAGTTATTCCATGTACTCAAGCATTTGTTGCAGTCTCAGAGCTGTCCATAAAGCACTTAAACTCCAGAGCTTCAAAACCAGAATTAATGCAGCAGCTTCCTGTAAATCAGTTCATCAGCCAATGACAAAAAATCATCAACAGCATCTGTTTTTACAGAGGAATGCATCTACATGTTGAAATTCAGCAGAAAGGAAAAAAATGGCAAATTTACAAGTGGGGCCTAGCTAAGCTTTTCTGTCTGCAACAGTGAGCATCCTTCCCTGCAAGGTCAGAGAGATCAGGCTGGAGAGCTGAAATGCAATGGCAGCATCACACACTCAAATTAAATCTATTTCACTCAAGTATGAAACAGTGTTTGGAGAACCCCATGTGCCAGAGTGAAGGTATTTTTCTTAAACTGAGAGCCAAACCAACATGTATTTAGCTTTTACCACACAGTCCTAGGAGAGCATATAATTCGTGTACACGAAGGCACTGCTTAGCCACCCACCAGGAACACTGATGTCAGCTCATCCATTTAATTCATACAAGCCAACCACTTTTTGACTTGAAGGGATGCACTGCCCCTCCCGTTTGTTGCACTGAAACAGCAGAGCAGCTGCAGGAAGCCCGTTACAGAGCACAGTGAACAGAATCACTATCCCATTTGTTTCACTGTCATCTACGTGCAGGGCTTTGTGCTGTCCCGGAGCTGTGGTTTAGTTCCACCCATCTCAGGGCCCCAGCCCTCCTCCAGTAGTTCCTCAGACTTTCCCAGAAGCCTTCTCAGGCTTCCCCAGAATTACCTCTGCTGAGCAGTCAGCCCCTTTTGGGTAAAAGGACACTTGCACAAGAGGAAGCAGCTGTAGTTTTGGCGTTGAGGGTCAGCCAGTTTCACCCCAAAACCAAGAATTCCAGTGTAGAATGAACAGCTTAAGAGCAGCTCAGTGCAACCTTTTACCTAGTTCTTTAGAAAAAAGAAATTAAGAGGGCCTTACACATGCTGTAGGTTCACCACCTCCTGGAGAGCTGCAGGCCAAGGGACCAGGGTAATGGATTTGTAAGTGTCACCTGATTGGCAGAAAGAACTGGCTTTGCTAATGACATCATAAAGGGCATGGAAACGGATTTTCAAATCGAGTCTGGTATTCTTTCTCACAGTTACTAAAGTTTGAGGGTTTTGTAAATTAAACCAGCTCTCAGAGAAGTTAATTACACCTAACCGAACTAACATGCTGTACAGTGGAGCCCTAGCATGACTTTTTTTAGAGTGAAACTGAAGAGGTTCTTCTCTTCTGCCTGTCACTGCTGTTAAACCCTCTGCAATGAAAAGCAACTTTTCTGCACGAACGACATTAATCATCCCCTCCTTTCATTAAGGAGTTGACTGATTGAGTAAAGAATTGACTGTAAAAATAAGAACACGCTTTTGACCTCCCTGCTTGATTTACAGACCAGGAATGACTGTTGCATTCCCTCCCTCCTTTTCCACCCACCCTCTCTCCCCCTCCCCCAGCCACCCACCAGAATAAATCTTTTCCTAAGGAGCTTTTTTTTTAAAGCCAAAGCAAGTCTCTTCACCACCACCTCCTCATTAAAAATACAAGCCCCTCCTGGCCATCTACCAGACTGTACGCTCGCAATAGGCACGTTCTGGGGTGGGGGAAGGTGGTTTCCATTTGTCAAGTGATCTGGGGGGGGTTCTGCCTCGGTAACAACGAGCCAGTCCTGGAAGGAGCCAGCTGTGTCATCCGTGCCTCTGGGGAGGCGGCCGAGCCCGCACCTTCGCCGCGGTGCGGTGACAAAGGGCTCCCCGGGCGCGGGGGGACCCGGCCCCATACGCACCCTTTGGTCAGGCGGATGATGTCCCCCGGCTGGATGAGGCCGCCGATCTCGTCCCACACGGAGATGGTGATGCTGCCCGTCTTGTCCGCCACCTTGCAGGACCTCACCTCGTGCCCGTCCTTCGTCTTGGTGACTCGCCCTGCGGGGAGAAGCGCGGCTCAGGGGGGCACGGCCACGCCAACCTCCACCCCCCCCTAGCCCCGCGGGACACGCGTGGGCGGCCCGGGGGTGGGGCGTGCCGGACGCCACTTACCGATCTCCAGCACAATAAAGATGACATTTAAGTTTTTCAATCCGGGTTTTATGTCTTTTATGAGGAGGTACGTATCGCTCGCCGCGCTCATGCTGCGGCCGGCGCTGGGGGCAGGGCTGGCGGGGCGGGCCGAGCCCGCATCCCGCGGGGGAGCGGCGACGGGAATGCGAGGAAGGACGGGGAGGGTGGAGGGATGGGGGGAGGTGGGGAGACACCGGCGACCCTCACAGGGGACGGGGACACGAGCACCGAAGGGCTGCACGGTGACTGTGCGGCACGCCCGACCCCCACCGCTACCGCTCTCAACCGACAGCGGCAACACAGCTCCAACCGCCCCTCCCGCTCCCGCCGGCACTGAGGAGCACATGTGCGCGGCGCCTCCGTTTATAGCGAGCGGGCGGCTCCACCGGAGGAGCCGGGCGGGGGGGGGAGGGGGAGGGAGGTACCGAATGGAACCGTCCGGGGCACGCGGAGCGCCGGGATTGGGCAGCGGGCGGGCGCGAGCCGGCGCCGTGCGCTGATTGGGCTGAGCCGCCGCCATTTTCTGGCCGGACTGGGCGGCGTGGCGGGGCTATGCGGGGGTGGGTCCGGCCAGCCCGAGCGTTGTTCAGTGCTACGCGAGACTCGGCTCGGCTGCGCTAGGTAGCAGCCAGTCGCTCGCTCCCCTCCGTCAAACAGCACAGCAGCGTCCCGAGCCCTGCCCGTGCGGCAGAGGGCAGTTAGGAAGCGGGTCTCCTCCTTCCCGCGCCATTTTAAGGCAGGGATGGGATACCGAGAAGAGCCTCTTCACAGAGGTTTGCCGGAGGGCTGTTTCCTAGCAGTTCCGTCATCCTGCACCGAGAGATGCGTCCAAGGGGGTGTCAGCTAGGGCGGGTGCTGTTGCTGCTCTCAGGGGAAGGCAGGCGTTGGTCTCCACCAAGCAGAACCGGCTGTTGCGGGCGCCGAAGGGAGGAGCCAGGAGGGCACTGGTGCTGTGGCCCCCTCAGGGCTGTGGGCTGCACTGGATCGTAATTCTGGAACCCAGTGCTCGCTGAGCTTGGCCACAGCTGGGTCAAACATGAGGGGAGGGGACAGTTCACAGAGTGTCAGGGCTTGGAAAGGACCTGGAAAGATCATCTAGTCCAAACCCCCTGCCAGAGCAGGATCACCGAGATCAAGTCACACAAGAACACATCCAGGCGGGTTTGGAATGTCTCCAGAGAAAGAGACTCCACAACCTCCCTGGGCAGCCTGTGCCAGGATCTTTCACCTTCACTGGGAAAAAGTTTTTCCTTGTGTTTACCCTAAACCTCTTGTGCTCCAACTGACTCCCATTGCCTCTTGCTCTAACACTGGATGACACTGAGAAGAATCTGGTTCCATCCTCCTTCTACTCTCCCTTAACATATTTATAGACATAATATATATAAAATATACAGTTCCAAGGTGGGGCCAATGATAAGCCCCCTCAGCATTGTCACACCCCTGGCTAGAGAGTCTGGGGGAAACCACTCCCTGCCCCAAAACACGTGGATGGTTCTGTAATTAATCTCTTCCCTCTTAGGAAGGGTAGCAGGGCAGTGTATGTGCACTTTGCTTCTCATTTTCAGAGCCAGATTTAGCTAGCTGGGCTTTCACTTTCTATTTCCATAAGCAGAAATCCACAGATGCCAGCTGTTGTGAAACGTTTGGCCACCCGTTCCTGCCACCCTGCAGCCCTGGTCCAACCAACCTTGTGCAATGCTTATGTGTGGGCAGTGGAGCAGCCTCTGCTGGGTGCAGCTCAGTGCTCAGAATGAAGTGCTGCTTGCAGGGATCTGACAGGAGGGCAACATGAGCCCCGGGAGAATTTGCTTAAAGCCCCCAAGAGCTTAATCCACTTCTGTCCCCAATCCTGCAGTCGGTGCAAGGGGTGTGTGTGTGTCAGACTCCCTCTGTGGCCTCTCTCCTGACTGGCTCTAGTAACACCAAAACCTTCAGAGGGATCAAGTGTATGTCAGCACATGAATGGCTTGAAGTTAATCTCTTGAGAAAGTGTTCAAACAACTCGAGGACAGTTGCAAAAGTTGGATAAAAATAGTTTTACCCATAGAGCTGGTAAAATCTTGCCAAACAGATGTTTTTCTGCCTTCCTCTACCTTTTGTCTGCTCCATCTATTTAGAGCTCCTTGGGAAAGAATAATTTTGTATCCTGTATTTTTAGCCCCAGCCAGAGCAGGACCCCATCCTGGATCACTCAGTCACCAGGACAAAGTGTGACTCCCAGTACTAAAACCAAATGTGAGGCAAGATGGACAGAGGCTGCTGTGGAGAGCAGCCCTATGAAAAACCTCCACAACTGGTCCCAGCTCTTGCATTTGGAGTTCCTAGGAGAAGCATAAAAAAAAAGACATGGATCATAGAGCAAATCTCATTGGAGATTTGAGGATAATTCTTCATTTTGCAAGAAAAAAACCCCAACCAAACAACCAGTTAAAAAGAATACTCACCTTATGGGAAGCCTCGGGCAGGGAGGAAGTCACAAGGGTAGTTAGCTCAAAAGCAGAAAACACTCAAAAAACTCTTCACCAAGGACAGACTTCTAGTCATGTGTCACCAGCAAGACAGTTTCAAGAGCACATCTGTCCAGAAAGGCATGTGTCATGGTACCAGATGCAGTCCATATAGATGCAGATATGGCCACTTCTCTGGGACACATCATGAGTCATCAGCCAGCAAAGAGCCTCTGGGCCTGCAGGGGGGAACCCAGGGACCACCAGTGGGCACAGAAGAAGGTGGATTTATATACTAAGGATAAGTTTAAGGATGGCAGGGAGAGGTTTGAACTAGAAATGGCAAGACAGCAGGGCCCAAGCAATCTAGGAGAGTGGAAGAGCATGCTGATGACCCCCTGGTACAAGGTCATTGAGGAGCTGATGAGGAAGGGTGCTCTTGTGGACCTCCTAATTATAGTCAAGGGAGACCTGGCTGGGGACAGGGAGGCAGGTGCAGTGACAGGAGGTCAGGATCCCAAGAGGGAAGAGTGGGGCAAAAGGTAGAACCATAGCTCTGATTTTGTTCTCCATCTGAGAACAAGAAAACTTTTTTTTTTTTTTTTTACCATGAGGGTGTTTAAAAACTGGAGTAGGTAACCCAGAGAATTCCTGGAGACTCCCTCCATGAAGATACCCAAAACCCAAGTGGACACCACCCTTGGCAACTTGAGCTCACCCTGCTTGACCAGATGGTCACAAGAGGTCCCATCCAACTCCACAGAGTCTGTGAAATATTTTGTTTCTGTCCTCTCAGATGTTCAGAGCTCCAGATGTGTGAAGTAGGAAGGCAAGGGCACAAGCTCCCTCTGGAAGGAGCTAGGACTGTGCTGGGAAGGCAGAGCTGGTCCATCTTCTCTTTTATTATCAGGGAGATATACATTTCTTCCAGATTAATTTTAAGATGGTGTTTACAGTGTCTGTTCCACCACCGATGAACAATTTTGCCCTGTTTGTTTCACAAAGAGACACTTAAAATTTTGCTCATCTTTTTGTAATCATCATTCCAATTGCCAGCCCCCAAGAGTGCCCTTGGTGTTATCCAGCCGTGACTGAACCATTCCTATTTGCTATGAAGGTGACCTGCAAAGGAAAGCATTTTCTTTTCCTCTCCCCTGTTTCTTTGTAATGTATAAAGAAATCAGAACTATTATTAATTGATTTTGGTTTTCTAGCTTCTTCTGCTTCTTTTTGAACCTCAGAACCATAAGGCTATCAAGTTGCAGTTGCAGGTGATGGAATAACCAGCTTTCTCATGGAAGGTGTAGTCGCTGCAGAACATTTTTCTTCAAAGACTCACAGGGAGGTTTCAGTCCAAAGCAAAAGCAGAGCTGGGTTGTTAAAAGAGTTCTCAGCCATCTCTAGTCTGGCAGGAATCCCACTCATCTCGAGGGCGCTGGGATTTCCCCCTCTGGCTGTAATGGAGTTACACCATAGGTCCAAACTTTACTGTCAGTTGCTCAGTATTCAGTGACTCTGGAGTCCAGAGCAGATCTTCCTGCAAGAAATGTGCCAGCATTTTATTGTACACAGAGACTGAAAAAGCACAGAAGCCTGCAAACACCACCTGGAAGCAAGCCTTATCAGACCATTTCTGTATGTCTGGACAAGCTCCTAAATTAAGCTACAGATTCAGTCAGCTATTTTCTGACACTGGTGACACTTGAGTGCCCATTTAATAAGCTGGCAGCCACTCTGGCATTCTGGAGCCCCCAGAAAACAGTGGTTTGGTGCCCTTGAGTACACCATGATCAGCCATCTGGGTCAGGATTTCCCCAGAGTTATGTGAATGGCTGCTACACAGGCCTGAGAGGAACTTCACCCACAAGTTGGTGGGACAGATGCAGTGGGGAATGCCCACTCTGCTGAGGTCCTGCTCAGGAGCACAGATCTGAGCTGCCCTCTCCCTGCCCTGCCTCAGGGCAGTGTATCTGCAGGGTACCTGAAGCAGGAAGGTGTTTGGCAAGACCTCAGGCAGCTTTGCCTACCTACTCAGCTGTTAGCTAAGAAATCTGAGTATCAGGCCACCAGCAACATCCCACAGAAAAAAAAAAAAAAGAAAAGAAATAAAGCCTCAAACAACTGCAAAGGAAACATTTTGAATTTGCACAATTCTTTTCAGAGCCTTTTCTTCCTGGGCCCCACACAGGAGAGGTGTTTTCATCCGAGGACCTGCCAGGTGTTTGTGGAAGTCCTTGACTCCCCTCTTTCATTAATACCACACACACCAGTAGGATGACCTGTATGAAATCCCTGATGTGGGGCAATTCTAGGGCAGCTCTCCTGCTTGGCTAGGAATCTGAGCATGAACCAGAGGATTTTAAGTGCTAGATTTGCCCCATACAGATGGAGCACATAGGAGCTGATGCTCCCTCACCTTTGCCATTGGAGATCCAGAGTGCACAACAAAGCTCAGACTTCTTTGGCTTAAAGCCCAGTAACACAATTGCTGTGTCCTGGGTCTTTAGTGTGTGTGTTGTAGCAAAAAACCAGACCTCACAGCCTTGCTCCCTCATCAGACTGATCCTTACTCAAAAGGTTTAGCAAGTGCAGATGGAGGGATTAAAACTTTTCCACTATAGCTATAGCCAGAGTAACCCCTACCAGATACACAAGGATACCAGTGAGTCACCTAAACCAGTTCAAGAACTCCTGTTCACACGGAGAAAATAGGCAGCAGCTTTACACCAAGAAAAATACCTTAAACTCCCTTAAACCAGTCCCACTGCTGTGACTGGGTGGTTGATACAAGAGTCAAATGCTTCAAGTCAGAGGAAGAAGACAGTTCAGTGGGGCACAGAGCTCTGTACAGGCCTCTGCCTTTCCCCTGGGAGAGCTGTGTGCATTTCTTGCACACACTTGGCTCACAGTGTGGCTCAGCACAGGGCAGTCAGCACTAGGGAGTTGCCTGAAGTGGCTCAAAAACCCTGAAAATACCAGCAAGGAGAGCCCTTTCCTATCAGAAGCCACTATTCAAAGGGCTTTGCAAATGCCTTCTCCCTTTGCCAGCCCCATCTCTGCCCAGGGTGATTCTAGCAGACTAGCCCACCACTTTCTCCCATGACACTCCCATGGCAGCTGCACATGCCCTCAGAGATGAGGAGGATCACTTCTCTTCAATTCTTTCCACCCTAGGAAGGCTTTTGCTGCGTCTCCACCTCTTCTCCGGTGCCTGAAGGAGGGTATGCAGACAGACCACATCACCCTGTCTGCTGGCTGGCTCCGCAGAGGCTAATGGGCTGGAAGTTCAGTGTTGGTCTTGCATCATCTAATGCTGACCTTCAAAAGAAAAAGAGGGGATTTATGTCCAAGGAAGAAGGCTTTGAAGATTTAATTTGGTTTGGATTTATTTTTTTGTAATGGGGATTTGGGTTTCTTTTTTTAATTATTTTTTTTCCCCTTTCTCTATAGAATCTGCTTTGTCCTGAAGGTTTGTTGGCAGTCTCAACAACAGGGACTTCTTCTACCTTTCTTAAATCTTAATAAGCAATAGGATGTGCTAAAAATGGTGGGGGGGGGGTGGGGGGTGGGGACCCAAACTCGCTCTTCCTGCAGGTCTGTTCCCTGGGCAGAGGAGACATAATCTGTTCACACTGCCGCAGAGCCGGATGAAGATGTGGTGACCTCCATCCCGCCCAAGGTGGGCACCACCCGGCCTCCCTGACCTCCCAGCAGCGCTTGGTGCGCTCCTGTTGGGCAAACGCTGTCCCTGCCCTTGTGCTAACGAGTCAGAAGAGGCTGCAACGCCTGCTGGAGTTAATGGGAATGTCAGCCTTGCCCTTCTTAGCCCTGCTGCCGGAGACGTGGCTGCACAAGAGCTTGGAGACACAGTGGCAGTTGTGCTAACAGTGAAAACCAAATCCTAAATGGACTAAACAAATCTCACCGTGGCAAAGTGCTTCATAAATTACTAATTCAGCCTCCGGCAGACTAATAAGGAATCAAGCTGTTTACCTCAGAGTATGACACATTTGTCTTTCTTGCCTTCTCCCTGTGGCACCTGTAGATGGATTCTGATGTGCAAAGCTCTGTGTCAGTGACTAATGAATACCTAACAGTTGCTGCAGATTTCCATAGGCTGCACATTAGCACTGCTGTTTACAACAGGACCTGAGGATCATCTGCCTGGGCCAAAAAGGGTCGGCAGATAAAAAAAAATGTTATTTCAGAACATCAAACCTGGAGATGCAGCACATTTCGATTGCCACTGGGAACACTGGGAGGTTTTGTAACATAGCTTTTGCATTTCCACTTCCATTTGCTGCCCATATATAACATTAACATCAACATTCCTGTCTGGATGGGATAACAAAGGAAATCGTTCCTTCTGAAAGCCACCAATTACTCCAAGTGGTGTCCTTTGTGACAAGCACCTCTGGGAAAGTACTGTTTGAAACAAGAGTTGCAGTTTGGGATATTTTAAACCAGAAAAAAAGCCCCAACTCTAATTTACACTGATAACATGTTTGTAGGAACCGTTTCACCGCAGCCTGTGTAGTTGCCCCGTGTTGTGTTAAGAGTCTGGGAGGGAATTAAAGTTCAGTAAAAGCTTCCTAGGGCTTCCCAGCTCTGGGACTTGCTGATGACTGACAGTTCAGGAACACATGTTCCTGGCTATTCCTGAATAATCCAGGCAGGGCAGCTCAGAATAGGACCATCCACTCGGCAGTGGGCGTTGGGCTGTGCGTGCTGACACAACCCAAAGGCATGTGCTGGGGAGCTGCTCCAGCATTGCACAAGCAGGGACAGAGCTGGCCAGCTCCTTGTGATCCCACAGTAATTCCAGGCTGTGCAACAACCTCTCTGGTTACAAGCCTCACGTCATCAGCTGCAAACCGGCGGGTGATCATTCCCTCCTGGCATTTTACGCCTGGCAGCGAGTTAACCTTTAGAGGACCGATTTAGCTCTTCACTGTGGTATCCAGGTGTTCCTCTGAGAAGGCAGTGACACTGGAGTGGGCACCAGGTTGGCAAAGGGGATTTTACCCAGGCTTAAATAAAGATCCTAACCAAGCCGTATCACATCACAGAATCACAGAACCACAGAATGGTGGGGGTTGGAAGGGACCTCTGGAGAGCATTGAGCCCAACCCTCCTGCCAGAGCAGGGTCACCCAGGGCAGGTCACACAGGAACAGATCCAGGTGGGTTTGGAATGTCTCCAGAGCAGGAGACTCCACAACCTCCCTGGGCAGCCTGTGCCAGGCTCTGGCACCCTCACCGGGAAAAAGTTTCTCCTTACGTTTTATGGATCCTCCCATGTTCCAGCTGCACTCATTGCCCTTTGCACTGTCATTGAACATCATTGAGCAGAGCCTGGCTCCAGCCTCCTGCCACTCACCCTTTACATTGTTATAAACATTACTGAAGTCACTCCTCAGCCTCCTCTTCTTCAAGCTCAAGAGCCCCAGCTCCCTCAGCAGAGAGGTGTTCCACTCCCTTAATCATCTTTGTGGCTCTGTGGTGGACTCTGAGCAGTTCCCTGTCATTCTGAACAGAGCTGGACACAATATTCCAGATCTTTCAGTGAATGCAGCTTCTCTTTAGGAAAGAGTGTGATTCCTCATCAGCACTGCTGGGGAAAAGGTTATCAGAAGGCAGCAGATGCCTTCCCTGCTTTTATTTAAAGGGGTCTGCCAATTTGGTGCATTTCTCCTGTTGTAAAACTTGTACTACCATGAAATAACTACTGTTTCTTTTCTGCTGGTCTCCTTGACTAATAGAAGGCTTTAATAATAGTAAAATATCAGATACTCTCCTCATGTTGTGTAACAAGTCACTTCATTTCCTTCCCGTTACTTTTGGATATATAAAAAGGAGAGCTGAAAATCCAGTTCTTGTACAGACTATTTTTTCTGTGTCTTTAACCATGAAGACATTGGTGCTGCCAAGGATACTTCTTCCTACTGAGGTTATATTTAAAACATTTCTAAGGGTCTCATCTTTGCTGCACAGTGGTACCAGATAATACTTAATAAAATATATTCTCTGCAAAACAGTAATGATTGGAATTGAGCTTAACAAGCAAATGTTACTCAAAAGTCTTATACATGTTACTAAAAATCTTATACTGCTGGAAGACCAAAAATTCCTCCAGGTTGTTCAATTTGCAGTTGTGCTATCTATTGAAACTGGTTTCATTAAGTTCTCCAGTCAAACTAGAAAACACTGAAATCTTAGCATACAAGAAAATTGTTTTGTATTACAGATATTTCAAGCTTCTTTTGTAATTTATAATGACATTGAAGAGCATCAGCCCAATTGTCTTATGCAATGTATATGGATGTTCATCTCCACCTGATATAATCTGAGGGTTGTGTCTGTCATCTTAAACTCTGGGATGAGCCCAGCCATTGCAGTAAAATACCCTCAGCCTCTGCTCCAAAGGCTGAACACAATGGCAAGAAATATCTGAATGATCCTACCTCAAATATGAAACTTGCTCCTCTTTTTCTCTCACATCTCTAGAACAAATAGATAAACTATGGAGCAAGTAGTGTGAAGGACAACAGTGAAAAAAACCCCTAAAAATCGGCCCTATAAATTGCAGATGTCTCAGGATAACTGCTAGGCCTGAAATCTCAGTCTTTCCCCCACCAACTCCTGCCAGCCCATTCACAGCTTCAACAAGTAGGGACCCACACCATTTACTTTTGGCTACAGGAGAGATTTAAAAAAAAAAAATCACCATTTTTTCACTTACAAAAAATCGGCCCTAAAAATTGTGAACGTCTCAGGATAGCATCCCCAAGAAAGCTGCTAGGCCTGAAATCTCAGGCTATCCCTCACCAAAGGAAAGTGGGCACCTTCTCAGGTTGGGGCTTGCTAGATTTGGGAGTAAAATCTGGACTTCTCCAGTTGTATTGGAAAGAAACAAGAGACTTTGAAGAGGAAGCAAACAGCAATCAACATGTCCTCACCACTGATATGAACACCTCAATAACACGGTTCAGTAACCCCTTAAGTAAGTTAGAGCCTGATCATCATCAGACACCATGTAAGAGAAGATATATAATGACACATGACATGAATATTTTTGTACAGGTTTCTGTATTCAAACTAATTTTTATCTCGTGATGCAAGAGGCTTTTAAAACGCTGTGTGAGTCAGGCTTTAACCAGATGTTAATTTCAGAAGCTTGGTGGCACCTTTCTGGTTTTGAAAGCCAGCCCCACATTGGAACTATACAGAAACTCTGCAGTGTACACTTTATATTAAGACAACTCCTCATGACATTTGCCAGCCAATGAGCTCACAACCAGTCCAGCATAGCAGAGAGCTGGGCACCTTGATCCTCCCTGCCCGGTTGCAATGCACGGGGACCATCAGCAATACCAAAAAACATCGCTGAGACTGAGGTGACAGAACCCCTCTCAGCACAGCCCCTGCCACGGCTGCTCATCCCCAGGGAAACTCCACTGAATTCCCAGCTCCGGGAACCACTCCTACAGTCAGTCCCACTGAAGCCTGCAGAGCAAGGGAGCTCCCTCCTCTGGCAGCCTTGCCACAAGCCTGCAGAAACACAGCCTCAGTCCTCTCTCCTTGCTGTTTATTTTACCAAAACCTGACAGTGTCAATATTACTGGGATTCTTTTTTTTTTTTCCAGCCAGAATGGCTTTTCTTACTGAGATGTGCTCACTTTCCTGGAGTTAGGAACGGACATGTATCCCAGTCAATATTGGTGCATTTCTGAACAGGAATAAGTGCAAAGCCTGAAGAAGAAAAAACAACAACAAAGAAATCAAACCCCCAACCAACCAATAACCAACCACTGTTGTATTAGACATTTCAGCTTCTCCCTCTATTTAAATTCTTATCCTGCACCTCCACATTCACCGGACTTGGTGGTCAGTACCCCAGAGAACACACATCTCAACTTTGCAGCTCTTCTTAATTAGCAGGTAGCAGAGCAACATGTAATTAGCAATAAATATTGTCTGTTCACAGCCAAATGATGCACCAGGGGAAGGTGCAGAGAATCCACATGGAACATATGTCACATAAGCCACTCTATGCTGTCACTACAGCCACCCAGGCTCTTCCTGGTAGAGCTCATCAGGTACAGGTTACCCAACACCTCAGCAGAGGTCAGAACATACTTTTTGATATCCATCCTCTGATTTAATGAGGTGGATTTGGCATGGAAGCATCTGGTTGGAAAAGCACAGACCAGGTTGAGGGCTTTATAAATAGCCCCACGCTTTCTGTCAACCATCACTCCCCTCATCCCAGTAGCAGAGCAAAAAATCAGCAGAGGAGGCTGGTACAAAACACTTGCTCTCTTTAATGTCAAGATCCACGAGTAGAAAACAGTCATTTTTACCAAAGCATGAGTCAAGATATAGCAAAACAGTTTTGGGTCTATGGGAATTTAGTCAAACTGCTTCAGTTTGTCAAATGGAACAAAACAACCCAGAAAGCTGGTTTGGTTCATCTTGGCATTAACAGTTATGTACCCAACTTGCCAGAGTCCCTCTTGGCCCTTATAGTTAAATTGTTTCATGACCCTGTTCTCCCATTTAATTTTCCATCCACCTGTCCTCCCTCAGCAGTGGCAGGGCCTCATTTGGTTTCCCTGGCCAGGACACAGCACAGGAGATGCTGCCCTGATGGAAATATGAGCTAAGGAGAGTTGAGAGCACAGGGCATCCAAGCCATGGTTCCCATGGGCACTGCTGCTGCTCAGGCATGGGACTTCTTACCTGTCTTGGACGGTAAAAGCGGCTTCAGCATTTCAGTCATGATCTTTTTGTGCAAGGAAAATGCCTGTCTTTGTCCGTCCCCTGGGGGAAAATAAACGTCAAAGTGTCAGAGTTCTCCACAGGACAGAATATGTTGTTATCAGCTCTCCAAGCCACTCAGTGCTGCCCAGAGGAGGTCAGCAGGGTGTGCAGGCTGCCCTGCGTGCACCCTGCCAGCACTAGGAGGGACTGGTGTGGGCAGTAACTGGGTAAAACTAGGAACCCAAAACAGTCTGGCATCAAATTCCAGAACGCCATCAGCGAGTGAAGTTTTTCCAGCCTTCCCTCTCAAGAATGACAACTTTGCAGGAAGGCTGCCAGGCTGTGCACAGCACCCCAGTCCCCCTGGGGTTTCCTCCTCACCACTGTGCTAGCCGAGTGAGCACACATCCTTTGGCGTGTGCTGAAGCCAGCGCCCAACAGGTTAATTCTGTTCAGGGAAGACTCAAGTCACTGGACACCAGATAGTTTCTACAGCTGGTAATTAAACCAATTTGGGCATCCAAAGGGCAGCTCTCTTGCCAAGGTGCAGCAGCTCCTGGCAGGCAGCCCTCCCAGCTCTCCTGCATCCCACTGTTGCCATGGCAGCGCGGAGGATGTGCACCTTACTGTTTATTAGGCTCCAAGAAGCATCTCCCAGGGGAATTGGGCTGCACAAGCACAGGCACAGAACTGTTAAACCAGCATGGTATGAAAACCAGCAGTGGCCACAATTACAGAAAACTTGAAAAACTGGAAGAACACTCATCTCCTTTGCATGTTGGCTGTCCCTAGTTAAAGCTTTATCTCCTGACCTCCAACACTCCAAAATAAGCAGCGTCTGCTACACAGGGACATCAGGCAAACAGACATCCTTTGAGCTTGACAAAGGAACCCTCCTCCCTTTCCACTCCTGTTACAGTAATTCCTTTAATATTTACCCCCCACATAGTGTTTATTCTGCAGTCAGAAATGAAATTAATCTGCTGTGCCTGTGCTAGCGACCCCCTGGAATTGCCAGCAGCTAATGTAAACTCCAAGTGTGACCTCCTGAGCCTATAAAGCCTGTTGCCCTGGATTGTGCTCTGACAGGTTAGTTTTTTTAGGATTCCACAGATGCCAAAAGTAATCTTAGTTTACATTAAATACAGGCAGGCCAAAGACACTCCATTGAAGCCAAGACCACTACTTGCATGAGTAGGGTCTACTCACAGGCAAAGGATTATTGGTAGAAATAGGGATTAAAAGACTGAAGCGATCAGTTTCCAAGTCTCTTTTTTTTTTTTCTGTGTCAGGCTTTGACTGTGTAAACTGGTCACTGGTGCTGAAAGACTCCCAGGATGACATTGGCCAGAAATCACAGCCCCACCTACATTCCACCAAGGTTAGGCTTGGGGCTTTTGAAGTTTCTGCCATTCTGGAGGACACCCAAGCCTAATTACAGCAGGGACTGGGTGCTGCCAAAAGTACAGGAGCTGCTGAAAATGTCTTCATGCTCTGATATTGTAAAAGTGTCTCAGTGAAGCTGAGCTGAGTTGGTCCAGGCTCTGGCTCCCAGCAGATTGATGCATTAAGGAGGGAGGCAGTGACAAGTACTGATGAAGCACCCCCAGCAGTGACCCTTTCAGGGCTTTCACAACAGTCTGCACCAGGACACACCGGGCATTAGCTGACTGGCAAACAGGCCTCCCAAAGCACGTGAGGGGCACAACTAATGCCAAGGTCAGGAACAGGTTTAGGGTGACACAGTGTGTTAATTTGAGCCATACACAGCAGAGGGGGGGGGAACCCTGCGACGTTGAGCTCTGTCACCCAGCCACTGCTTTGGGCCAGTGATGTGGCTCCAGCCTGGGATGCTGGCCAGCCTCCCACTTGTTAGCTGTGGCCCAGGGGAGAGAAGTTTTGCCCAGGTTGCAGCCTGAGACCTGAGAGTGTGAGATAGCGTGGCTCTGGTGTCTCTTTTTCTCCTCCTTTCCAATGGCAAGCCTGCCTTTCCAATGCCTCCCCCACTAGTGAACTCAGCCACCTTCTGCGCTGGCTCAGTCACACGCTCTGATGTCTTTGCAGGATGGGGTCTAACTGTTCAGGACTTCCCTGCACTTGTTGCCTCAGTACCAGTTTCTCTCTGGCTGTATACAGTGCATGCCTCTGAGGGAGGATGACTGAGGAAAAACCACCGTGCTGACAAAAGCAGCAATCTCTGTGGGGTGGGTGGGAGCAACGAGGAGAACGTCAACACTTGGGGACAAAGCAGAGAGGCTTTTCCTAGCAGCCTCCAGTCACAGCAGCATTGCCAACTCCCACGCATCTGAGAGCTGATATTTCAATGCCCTTGAGGTTGCTATGGACAACCAAAGACTTTTAAACTGCCTTGGAGAGCAGAGCCCTGTTGCACAGTATGCAGCAATAGCACTTGGCATTTTTATTACCAAGAGCACCATGTCAGAAGGCAAGAAATACTGTCATCACTTTGTAACTGAAGATTCTGAAGGCACGATCACTCCTGTGATCCGCTCAGGGAAACCCCACCTGTTTAAATGCTGAAATCACCTCCTCAAACACACAGCCCCATCAGGTAATTCACACAGCTGGGCTTGCAGCACAGGCAAACTCTATGGAAGCAAGTCACTGGGTTAAGAAGAACAGGCTCTAGAAATCAAGAGGGGGATTAGTGGAAAAGAAGGTCCCTACAGGGAAGTTTCCCATGCGTATAATCCTGGCTGCAGCCAAACTGCACGTTTATCTACAGCTGCACACACAGCTTTTCCAAGGGCATACACAGAGCTGTGAAGAGATAGCCAGGGACAGGGTGCAGAGCCCCAGCATGCCATGTCTGGCCAGCTGGCAGCCACCCTGTGCAGCCTAACCTCATCTCACGTGGCTTCAGACACCCAAAAGACCCCAACCCACAAAGTTCTTCCTTTGGATCTATCTCCCAAGCATGAATGTGGTGTTGTTAATGCTGTGTGCACTGGATGCAGTGAGTACTGCTACCTGTATGTCAGACTGGAAAAATGAGGTAGACAAATTGAAACGGCCTGCCCAACATCGTGCAAGAGGTCAGTGGCAGAGCTGTGGTAGACTTAGATCTCCGTAGCCTACTGACAGCATTGTAGTTTCTATCATGATCAAGACAACTGCAAAATATAGTAATGCCACTGTACTATATACTCATTTTTCACACAGCGAAAATGCCTGTACAATCTGCAGAGTTACAGGAACTCAATCCCCTCAACGTGTGGCCTTAAGCATAGAAATCCACTTTCATCTGCTCTAAAATGAAAACTGTGATACAAAATGACGTGGGACAGTTAATAAAATTACAGTCTCTGAGCCCTTCTTTGGCTTGGCACAGAGCAAATGTCAAGGAAAGAGATCTAGCAGTAGATTTTGCTTATCCTTCTCTTGCTGTACTCAATGCTAGCCCTCCTTTCTCTGACCAGATGTGCAAAACACCACCTGATTTATCTTCCCACCAACACAGAGAGCACACCTCTGTGATTAATGGATTTTTATACCCAAGGAGTTGGCTACATTGCAGCAGACAATGAGAAATTTGATTACCACTAATATGGTATTGACAAAAATGTCAATGCTGGAAGGCAGGCAATAGCACTTTGAATCAAGGATGCCTTTCATCATTATTATTTTTTGTTTGCTTCTTCCATTTTAATAAGCTCTTGATCTGTGTTTTACCCAAATAATCCCCACTAAAACTATCTGGGGACAATTTTGTTTTTATGTAACACTTCATTAGTAGGAGGCACCTTTAACAAAAGGTGCTGTGTGTTCACACAGCCCTGTTATCATTTAAACACGCAAGACTTCAGCTGAAAATGCCAATCAGCTGATGTCTTTACCTCAGTGATAACTAATCTCTTGGGTTTGTTGGTTTTTATTTTTTTTTTATCAAAGTCAAATACAGTGGGAAGCAGGAATAAAGGCTTTTTTTCTTTTTTTCCTCTGGAGAACTGCAACAACCATTAAAATCCTGAAACTCGTTATGGAGGCTGCATGAGAAATTATACCAAGCCAAGAAATTATACCAAGTTTTCTATCCAGAAACAAGAGCAGCATGGAGGGAGAGGAATGGGAGGCAGGAGAGAGAAGAGCCTTATGGCCAAATAGCAAAGTTCATACATCGCTTCCTGTCCTTCAGGAAATGAAAGCAAAACAAACACAACAGAGTTTACCTGGGACAAACCCCAAGTGGAAATTGGCAACCAAAAAAAGAGCTGAATACATACATTAAAAAAAACCCAACCAAATCTTCATATTTTTTATTAATATATTAAATGCTGAAAGTCTGCGAAACCATTTGCAACCACCCAAATGGAGCAAAATATGAGATAGAAAAGCATTGTGAGGCAGCTAAATATTCTCCTTGTCTCCATCCTACTGCAAAGTGTAGCAGGGCAGCATCCGTGTCCGACCTACTCCTCAGGGCACTAGACCAAGTTATTGTTGGAAGCAGGGTGTGAAAAGAGGATGCACAAGCTCAAAGTGGTAAATAAACCAGAAAAAAAAGATCACAGGACTGGAGCACTTACATTGAAAGGGTATTCCTTCTGCTGTTACTAGCTTGCTTACTGTTATGCCTGAGAATTGGGAATGCCATAGCTGGAAACAAAGCATGGCAGTAATGGAAAGCTAGACAGTCTGAATAAGTGAGTGAATCACTCGTGCTGTGGGTAGCACCTCATTTAAAACAATCATCCTCTTTTCTTCTTTGGACATTATGGCCTCTGACTTCTGATAAACTTGTTACACCTTCTAGTCAGCAATTACTTAGGTGGATGTTTCTTTCTTCCTCAAGATATTCTCACAACCTGGTATATCCAGGATTTATTATTTAGTGGTGACAGCAAATTTAAAAGCTAAAATGAAGGCGCCGAGTCACAAACAAGAACAATTTGGAACTACTTCAAGCTTAGGCTAGTTAATTCTATAAATAAAGAATACAGCCTGACAGACTAGCTAGACAAGGGCTTATTGTGAGTCTGCTCAGGTGCTTTCCAGCCATGGAGAGTCAGAGGACAGCTCTGCTCCTCACCACTTCCTCAGCATTACACGATTTTATTCCCGACTCCCACAGCATTAACAGGACGACGACAAAGATCACTACCCAAATGGCTGGTCATTAGAGCAATCTATTAACCGACCAGAGCCACGAGCTGCAATTACACCAGCGAATATAAGGATTGTGTGGAAATGCCATCCATTTCACGCTGCGGGCTATGAACCAGGCGGCAGCTGTGACAAGGGAAAACGTGCCCTTCCCCATCACTGGCGATTTAAAAAACCGAGTTAGACAAGCACCTGCCTGGCAAAGGTAAAGCCGGGCCTGCCCTGGGGCAAAGGGGTAGCCTAGCTGACTTTGAAAATGTTATCCAAGCCCTGTTTGCTGCACTCACACATGTGCGACACTTCACAACCGCAGGGCTGACTGCTCAGGAGTCGGTGTTTGCTGGCAGATGAGATCATGGTTACTACAGTAACCACAGCAGCTTTCTAAGGGGTAGACAGAGGAGAGGTTTTTTTTCCCCTCAAACTGTAAGGATGCTCAGCCCATATTCTTGAATGCCTGTCACTGCCAGGCTCTGCAAAGCAGCCCTGGAACAAAGAGCGAGAGCAGTGTTTGGTCCATGCAGGGGTGGGCAGTGATGGCACCTCCCTGTCCCCACACCTGACACAGCAGGGCTGCTACAGGATTTAGTGCTGCTCTCCCAAGAGCTTTAACAAAACAAAAGCCTCTGCAAATCTCCTCCACCCAAACGCAATACGCAGGTTTAAAACAATTGCAAATTAAACCCTAACTGAAATAGCAGTGGAGAACAGAAATAGCCAAGAGAATTTAAGGTACTCATTGGTAGACCAGGACCCAACTTGGTCTAAGAGTGGAAGTTGCTGTGCTCCCTGCAATAAAGATCCATGGACTGCCCTCTGCTGAGTATTGTTAGACAGAGCTTAGCTGCATGTTCTTAAGTCACTAGGGCTCTTTTAAAATTCAAGTTGTACATCTAATTTATCCTGCTGCTCGCCCAGACTGTTTGAATCTAAGTCTGAAAGCTTGATCTGCCACATTTATCTTTATACATTCCTCTGTTGTTCTAGAATGACTTTCCCTAACAGAAATACATCTTATCCTTCCTTTGGTAATCTATAAACCCTCCTCTAGTGGTGCTCATATTGCTGCTAGAGATGCTCCCTAATGCTTCTAATCCCCTGGTACTTATTTGTGGTACCATTTCTTGGCAAAAACTTCTTTTGAGTCAATAGACTTGGCCTGATGTTGAACAGATGGAGCCTTTATTCACCCCAGGATAGAGCACTGGTTTGATGTGTGATGAGCATTAAGTGCTCACCAGTAAGATCAAAGGCACAAAGGCTTTCTAAACTGGCCCTCACCTATGAACTGGCACTTAACCACATCCCATCCCAGCACCAGCCAACTTCAGAGATCACCTAAGAACATTTCTAGTGCCCTGTATGTCTGATGTGCTGAATTATTTTATGCCTTGTATCCCCTTTTCATTACTATATGTAAAAATTGGAGTTTTTTTTTCTCCTTTGTGAAGTTCTTCCACTGGGATCTGTTTTTCTGTACTGGGTACTTTTAGCAGTGTCACAAACTCCTTTTCCCCAGTACATAATTTCCCATCCTATTATACTTATGTCTCTGCTTGACATTCTCTGCCAGCACATTTGTTGAGAAAATAACAGCCCTTGGGGGCAGATATTTCTTATATTTTCTTCATGCCTAAAATAATTGTACCTCCTTATTAAAAACCCCACTGACAGTACGATACAATAACCTTTGTGATTTATTTATCTTCTTCCAGAGAGCTGCTGCCTCTTTTCCAACTTTGTACTGTATAGTCCATCATCAAACGCAGCCCTGCGCTATGATGTTTGGAACATACTACAACAAGAAATTGGTCTTTGAATTACATTTATTCCACCCTTATCTACTTGATTTACTGGTTCCTCAAATATTTGCTTCCTTAGACTATCTTAATTGAAGATTCCTCCTGCCTATATTTTCTTTCACTGCTATTTTACAGAGAACAACACTCTACTAGCAGCACTTTCATGTTGTCTTTGCCAGGTTCTGTGTACAGCAGTGCACCTATTTTTTTTCCCCATTGCTTAATGTTAAAAAAAATAAAAAGCCAACTAAAAGATTTCAAGGGCATTAAAACCAGCTGGATTCCATGATTAATCTTTACTTTGTCCCAAGCAAGGCACAAACAAAACCTTTATAGGAGGTACTAGCATCCTTAAGGTTAAGATCCCTTCCCCACGTGCTGTATGCCTAGTATTTTTTCTGATAATTTGTCAGGCAAAGGGTCCTGTTAGTTGTGGGTTTATGTTTTCTGGTAGACACGCCGGGAAACCTGGCCAAAACTTCACCACTTTCTGGTTCCTGCCATTCTGGTTTGGAGTAATCCAACCATAATCAGTGTTCCACTGGTATAATGGAGATCAGCATATGGCTCAGGAAAGCTTTGCCTAAAGTTGCTAATATTCTATCACCTTATCTTGAAATTGTTTTTAATTTAGAATTAGGAATCCCCCCAGCTTCATTTTTATCTAGCACAGTTAACATAATCAAAAATCATCCTACCCTAAACTCATTGTAGCAAATCCACTTTTTAAAGCCCTTGTTCAACCTCTTCCCTTATTTTCATTTTTTTTCCAGCTGCTTATTACACTAAAGCCTGGCATCAGAAAATTGAACTGTGGAGTTACCCATTTTTTGAACACAGGCCATACCTGTTCTTTCTGGATGTTAATGCTGTTAAGTGTGTTTTAAAACACCAGGCTGCCTGCAACGAAATGCCTGGCATTCCCATTGTGTTACTGTAAATACCATTATTGTGAAGAAATGATTGACTTTAATACACTGTTCAAATAGTCTGCAGAGATGTCTGTGGTGCCAGTGTCATTCCTATGCTTTATTTATAATTTTAATCATCCATGATCTTCCATTTGTTTGTGCTATAAGCTAATTATATTTTTTCTATCACAAAGCACTGGAACGGTGTCTTAGTATTAATAATTTTTCTTATTAAGTAGAATTGTACTTCACTCCTGCTCACTTGCTCCACTAGAGCCTCGGTTTCAAAAGTTTTTCCTAAAAAACCCTACAAAACATGTAATAATAATAATGCCAAAGGACATTATTATTATAAATATAAATATAAATTTATAAATATAAATATATAAATATAATATAAATATAAATATATAAATATCCCGAAGGACTCCCAAGCTCTTTAGCAGCTCTCCCCTCTGCCACAGCAGACCACCTGACACAGTGCAGCTGGGCAAGAGGGAGCATGATGGACACTGCTGCTGGTTTTAGGAAGCTTTAGGAAGCAATAGCAGGGCTGCAGAACCCGACCCCCAGAGTCTGCTCAGCCACCAGCAAGGAGTACCAGCTCACCTGACTGTGTTCATCCCAGAAATAAGAGGAAAAAAACCAACCAAACCAGAACTCTCTGATTTTCTCCATCAGCCTTCTTTGGGTGCCTGTGCACAACAGAGAGCCCGCGGGTCGGCTCCAAGGAGCAAGCAAAAGAAGTATTACTTAGAAACAAGCAAAAACCCAAAGAGGCTCATGCTGTGACACTGGATTCATTTCCCAAACAACCCCTGAACACAGCAGCTATTTGGATCTCACTTCTTAGCTCACGTCCGCAGCTGGAAACACAGCAAATTTGCATTACTTTGCTGCTTCTGTAATTGCCACAGGCAGGAGCTGGATGTGCTGCGAGGTCGTTTGCTATGACGCTTCTCTGCTTGGACTTGCTTTGCAGATTGAGGTTTCTTACCTGCGTCCGAAGGGTTTCTCACTCTGCCTGCGCCTGCCCTCTCCTGGCAGCCTGGTGGTGGCGAGGACAGAAGGGACTTGCTCATCACAAACCGGTTTCATGCAGAGACCAGGGTCCAAAGAGGATTTACACAAAGGTTTTCAGTGGCTCTAGTGAGTGCTAGAGGTTGTGTTTTTTTTTTTGGTGATGGATTAATCTTCCTGGGTGAACTATGCCAGAGTACTGTACTTTCAGATGTATGTAAAATAGCTAATATTACAGGTAATCAGAGCAAGGGGAAAACGGCCTTTCTGAATAAATTAAGAACGATTCTTTTTCCTCCCATCTAGCTGTTTTGGTCAGTAGCTCTTGTATTTTACACTCAGTAGCCACTTCCAGAACAACCGTATCACTGATGTAAATACACTCACCAGAGGTGAATACACTCAGTGAATAAGCTACAAGGAATGCATTAGACACACTGAACATGACTTGATCTGTCTGACATCAGGATGTGGAGAGCAGGCATCAGAGTGACCAAGCTGCAGGGTGGAGTAAGATCTCAGTGCCACCAAAAGCTGGGGCAAGATCCTTGTGAAGCTCAGGGGCCAGGAGCTGGCCAGGCTGTTCCCCAGCATTCCTTCCAAGTGAAGCTGAATCAGAAGTGACTTACAGGGATGACTATTAGCTTCCTTAACAGCTTTGCCATTCCCATTAAAGGCCACCCAGAGCAATTATCTCCTGTTTTTTTACCTCAGTGCAAGAGTAATTAACACCTAAACCATCAACCTGTACTCTGAATGCTCTATAGTTGTGAGATCTGTGTGCTCATCAGCTCCCATTTCACACTGCCTATCCAAAGAGATGAAATAATTCTGACTACACGGTCACATTGACATATCCTTCTCAATTATAGAATCACAGAATTGTCAGGGCTGGAAGGGACTTTAAAGATCATTTTGTTCCAGCCCCCCTGCCCATGGCAGGGACACCTCCCACTAGAGCAGGTTGCTCAGAGCCCCATCCAGCCTACTCAGGCACCCTCACCCTGTCTTCCGTGCAGTCCAACAGCATCACCACCTCACCCTCTCCTTTTTTTGGTGGTTGACAGCTGAGGAGATGATGATGACAAGCTCCTACTGCTGCTGCAGAAGCCACTTAGCACTGATTTGGGTCAGAGGTAGCGCAGGATCTCGTTTACCAGCTCCCCACAGGGTTGGGGCAGGCTCTGGAGCTGTTGCTGCTGTTTCTGCATCTCCCCCTCTGTTTTCAGCTCTGTACTTCAGGGAGTAAACTCAGACAAGTTCCTGAGCCCCAGCTTTCACATAAAACTGTGAACAGCCTCAGGAAACAAGAAACCAATAAGAAATATTATGCTTTAGAACTTGAACAGAGTTCAGCTGGCTGAAGACAAGCTTCAGAGCCTGCTCCAAAGTCTGTGAAGCTGGTGGTAATGCAAAGACTCCCCTTGACTTCAGAGGGATGAAGTCCCAAGGGAAGAGTGAGTTGATAGCTGACCTGCTTTGCCTCACAGCACAGGAGCTGTACCACAAATCTCTGTGGTGCATCAAGTTACAAGCAAGTCCTCTTGGCACTGCAGATGCTGCAGGAAAGATGAACATCAGGTTTGGGTCTCCCAGGGTTTTTTTTGTTGTTTTGTTTTTGCTGAAAGCTGCTGTCACAGGGAGATTCCTTGGCTGATCTGATTCTGTTCAAGTATTTGTGCTTCAGAGTCACCTAGTTTAGTTAAACAAATTACAACCTCATACAAAATCTTGGCATTTAAGAGCATGGGAATCATCTATCCTCTCCTTGCTAATATTTACTCATACCCTTCCCTCTATCCCCAGCCACTCCAGTGCCATCAAAGCTTTCTCATCAGACTCCTTCCTTAGACTTTAGGATCACAAATAAACAGCCTCCTTTGTTGCTCCCCCCACAGAATACCAGGATATAAAGGGCAAACCACAGCAGTGATACAAATACCAAATTATTAACAACAAGCAGGAGTAAAACCCTTCATATAGGAGATTCCATAGGAAAGCCTGGGCACCAAACAACACGATGTGTTGCAGGGCAAGCACTTTTAGCATCCAATTTCTAACAGTTGTTTAAGCAAAGGGGTTTTCCTTCCCCACTGGCATGGGCTAAGGAGGTACAGCCTCTTCTCCTCATCTGGGTGCTAACCCATCCAACTGGGCTAACCTGCTGCTTTACAGTTGTCCCCTCGTGTCCTAAAGCCTCATTCTGTACAAGTGCTGGGCTGTGCCTCCAAATTACACATAGTAGAGGTAGAAAAAATGGTGTAAATTAACCTTCTTTTAAACCCAACCTCTCATCTAAAGAAAAACAACCACCAAACAACCAAATTTATTCATTATATCCTAACAGCTGTTACTTTTAAAGTAGGGGTTTGAAGAAGCTTGTCAGTCCACAGTCACCCTTTATTAAAATCCTGGAGGTCAATATGGCAATAATTGCCCTCTATTGAATAGATAAATTATACACAACAAAAAATCATCATAAACAAAAAGTTGGGAGCTTTCCCCCCCTCCATCTTTCACAGTATCTTTTAGCTTACTGTTATCACACAGTATGTATGGTTTCCATTATGGAAAAAAATAGGATGTTGAGTGTGACAGGCTGCAATTAGAGTGTAATAGAAAGCAGGAACACTGTAACAGTCTGTGTTCATACAATGGGATCTCAGTCTTGGCTGCCTGTTCCTTCTGCCTGCTGTAATAACCATCATTAACACCATGAGCAGGTCAAAGCTCTTTTCTTTGCAAGTCTGTTCCATAAAAAGTGATTTTGCACTGACCATACTAAACATGAATGGAGATAAGAAATGAGCTTCTCTCTGGCAGTGAATTTGAACTGTGAATTCCAAAAGCATCACAGATCAAATTCAACCTGAATAAACATCAGACCTCTGTACAAATCAAATTAGTTTTGAAAATGCTTCATCATGAGGCTCCCAGTACTTTCTCCAACCAAGTAGAGCAATTATTATTTTTTTTCCCCCCAAGGTTTGGAAATAAACAAAATTCCACAAGTCTGTAACTTAGTTCAGCTTGCAGAAATGCTATTCATTTTCATTTTACCAAGACTGGCTCCTACTTTAATGTTGGGCTAACTCCAGATCCCTGAAAGTGTTGAAGATACAATCAGCAGCCCTGTCCGAGGAAGGCCAGGGACACTTGCAGATGGCAGTTTGCAAGAGGCTGCTACCAAATTATCAAAGGACAGAGTACTATAGCAGGTACAATGGAAAGGGGGAAAAACAATTAATAAATAAAATCAGAGGTACTGTGTAGGAATAAAGAGACAATGTTGGAGCAAAAGGGTTGGTAGACTCATGAAAGATCTGGAATTTGAGAAGAAGTGTGACCACCTTGGTCACACAGGAATTCAAAGAGAAGAGAAATTGCACTGGAGAAAGCTCAACTTCACTGTGTAGTCTCTGAATTGAAAGGAAAACTTGTCCATACAAGGATGCAAGAGGAAAAGAGGCTGCAGCAGCCAACACACGAGATGTTGAAAGAGACCTTTAGGGTGGAAGGGAGAAAATATAATCACAGTAGGTGTTATCTGGCTGGGGCTGTTCTGGTCTCTTCTGAAGAGCTGGTGAGGAAGCTGGCAGGGAAAGGACTCTGCTGGGCTCCACAGAGTGGCTCTGGTAGTGAATAGTCCCCAGTGACACGTGTCACCAGGGTGAAACCTCTGGAAGGTCTGTCTCTGCTTTCCCCTGCAAGCAGCTGCAGTTCAGATGTTGTGATAAAGCAGGTTTCTCAGTTGCAGTTTCCAAAACAGGCTGACGGGTGGTTTGCTTTTAAAAAAAATATTTATGACCTTGGCTGGAGAAAACCCACAAATTACTCCTCTGCTATTTGGCTTCCCCACTCTTAGGAAGCAGGGAGAAGCCCATTTCAGCAGTCCCCAGTCCACACACCTCCATGGCAGCTGCCTAGTGTCCCCAGGTTTCAGCTCCAAGAATTCAGCTTTTCAAGAGAGCCAGTTTGATATAGAAAACCACAGTATAGACAGAAATAGAACAGCACACGTGTCTAATTACTGCTCCTCTGCTGCCCTAACAATTAAGAGTAATCCTAAACGATCTGTAGGCTGTCACCTTTGCACCCTGGCTGCATGTGCTCTAAAGGGTTGATTTCACACTCAGGGAAGGGGGAGGGCACACGACACACGAGAAAACAAAGACTTCTATTTTTCCCTGAGGTAGGGATTTCTTGTGAAGGCCCTTGCAGCAGTTTGTTGCAGTTGTTTGCCACTGAAAAACGCTGCCAAACGTTCAAACGAAACAAGCAAAGATTCGACAGATCTGCAGAAAATAAAGTCAATCATTGGGGCTGTGATTTTCAAAGGGAAATTAAGTGGGACAACCCTACTGAAGAGCAGCCCTAAAATACTGTGAATATTGCTGTCTTGCTGTGACCAAATTAACTTCTGTGTGACTCAGAATAGACCTGACAACTCCATATGTGATCTGAAATAGCTTCATACAATGCAAGACTCTTTCATTCACTTCCATTAAGAAGGTTTTCTGCCTTACACAGCCTCACCATGGGCAAAGGTACAATGCTAATGAGATGGGGTCTTCAGTGAAGGACAGACGTGAGAAAGAAAAGCCGGGTGCCACAGACAACGGTGCTCACAGGAGGATGGAGTAGATACAGTTCCTATTGAAAAACCTGCCCTCTTTGTTCGAGGAAATCTAAGTGGTCTCGTTTCTCTGCTGCAAACAATTCACTTCTTCCTTCTAGCAGAAGGGAGCTGTGGGGATTTTAGGTAGGAGAACATTAACCTCAAGGGAGAAGCCCTCTCTGAAGTAGACCTACATACACCAGTCACTCGTGGCTGCCTCAGAAACACTGGTTTGCTGCTTGACCTATTTCTGGCTTCGGCAAAGGAGAAGAAAAAACAACCCACCGTTGATTTTGCAAGTTCTGCAGAATAAACCAGAGCAAACCCAGTGTTTGTTTTGCTTCCTGGGGATCTGTCTGAGGTCACTGGAGACACTACGGAGATTTAGAACAGGAGATAAAGAGAACTTGTTTTCAGATCAAGAGATTGATGCTTCCTAAAGCTACTCACCAGTCCCAGATTTCTCCTTCCTACGAGACTTTGGTAGAAAAAGAAATCTTATAAGGGCCAAAACCTGTAAATGATGAAGTGACTTTGATTTTCCCCAAAGAGGGGAAGCAGGCAGTTTGGAGTGGGCTCTTAAATACTAGTGATAAATGACAAACCTCCTCCCAGGCTTGCAGCCTGAGACACGGCCACCAGCATCTTTTCTCTGCAGTGCTCTCGTGCCCCTCTTGGGCAAGCAGAGGTGAGCAGGCACCATTTCTGACAGGTTTCAGTCAAAGGCTCCGACTTCTAATGCTTGTGTCTGTGAAGGGCAGAGGCAGCAAAGCAAAGGCTGGCTCTGAAGTGTAGTTTCCCAGACACGTGCAGCACTGCTGGGGATTGCATTTACATCAGCTAAAAGTGCATAAACTGAAAGCCACGCACCAGCTGCAGTCACCTTAGAAAGAAGAAAACAAGTGACATCTGCCCATGCAGAGCAAAGTGAAATGGGAAGCAGGTGACAACACCATGATGACACCCATTGTACTGTTATTTTCAGGAAAAGATGAACGCAAGAGCAGCCAGGCTGGGTGAGAGGAGAGGTCTTTTGGTGCTCTTCCCTGTCCCTGACAGTAGCTACGTCATAGAGACTGGGAAAGCCTGTAGCAAAACTTCCCCAGAATATTTTATCCAAGGTTTTAGGGAACTGAAACCCTTCTCTGAGATACACAGCAAAGAGCTGGAAATGCCAGTGTGTCTGCACAAGTTCTGTGCTAGGAAACATATAAGTAAAACACACTTTGAGGACGTCTGAAAGGAAAAGCTGAGGTTCCCAGCTACAGAAAAGCCGAGTGAAATGGCTTTGTGGTGAGGAGTGCCTCCAGCAGGGGTGCAGAAGAGGCAGGCACCAGGGCAAGTGCTTTGTTCAGCAGGTCTCCCAGCTACAGCTGATGCAGTTTAATGTACATCTCGGGGGGCAGGCACAGGAAAGGGAACCTGCAGGACATGCTGCTGCTTCTACTCCCATGTCTACCTCAAGCAGCCCAGCCACCCATTGTGATCTCTCCATGGCTAACACAAGCTCAAACAGAGCACAAAAACACTGATCCATTTGCTACGATGCAATAAATCATGCGTGAAAGCAGAACAGAACAATCAGCTGTCATTAACAAAGTGCTGCATACAAGAGACAAGGAAGCACAATGGTGAACTCTCACCTGGCTCCTATGCCCCTCCGAAGCATCAAGCATAATTAGACAAAGCCACCTATTTTTGGAGTTAGGAAAAATAAAGCAAGATATCAGATCCTCCTAAAAAAGAGGGGCTACAGAGAGCAAATGCATTGCCTGGAAAGAACTAGCAAAGGCTTGCTATACTCTCCTGAGCACTGCAGGGAGGATATCTCCATCTGAGAGACAGAGCAACGTAGGGAAAAGCTACAGAATAAATGAATATTTTGTCATGGAGGGTCTGTTCCCATGCCTGAGGGCAAAATGCTTGATCAGCACCTTGCAATCAAACCTGCAAGCCTGAGTTATCAGATATGTTTGGTATTCTGAGAGGGGAAGAGGAATTTCAGAGGGGCTGGAGAAAGAGCAGTTTCTCCCTAGCCAGAGGCTGTGTCTGCCAGTAAGATGATGAAAGAACATCCAAGCTGAAAACAAGGGCAGAGAGGTGGGAAATTCCCCGTATTAGAAGTGTAACTAGCATTTTGCTAGTGGAAAAAGGCAGGCGAAGGAGATAAAAAAAACTAAGTTCTCATCTGCTTCTAAATAGACATTTCTTTTCAGCAGTTCAGACCCAGAAACTCCACTTCAAATATTCCCTCTCAGAAACTGCAGAGTTAAAAAATCTGCAAAGGAATGATGCATCTCACCTGGGAATGCAAGGAATACAGAGAGGTGGTGGGAGGAAAGAGACCACAAGGGCCATTTGTGCTGTTGTAGAGCTGCTTGCACAGAGTCACAGCTGGCGAGAGGCACATCTGCCACAGAGGTTGCAAGCCTTTGGGGAGGAATAGAAGGACCCAAAGGACCAGGCCCTGATCCTGTATCCTCATACATGTGCTTCTCCTGCTGAGAAGCCAACTTCTGTGATGGCACTTCTCAAAGAACTGCCTGTCCTTAGACCACCACTGGCATCACAGTGCCATGAAATGCAGGATGCATCTGCCAGGGCCTGTCTGCTCTCTCTATGGCCAGATATCCTTTATGATCCACCAGCCTGCATCTACTGGCTATGGGTGAAACTGGACAAAGACACCAGAGAGAGAGAGAGACAGAAAGGTCATCTTGGCAGGGGCTTGTTTTAGACCTCACTGCTTATTTTGCTGCCACCATTTCTAATTTGATCCCACAGTCGATTTCTTGGATTCAGGATTGTGTCGCTAGTGTTCCCATGTAGGGCAGAAGGAGGCTAGAGACTCTTTCATATCTGTATCCTATAGCAAAAGCCTATCTGGAAAGTGATAAGATGAGAAAGTTTTTATCAGTTGTTTCTCTGACTGCAGATGCTGCCTGCCCAGCTCTGTGGTTGCTGTTCCCCCAGAGCTCATAAAGGTTCTAAGGCTATTTATTCCCTCGGGAATGAAAATAAATCACTCCAATCGGTGCTACAAAACAAACTACAGTGGAAATGTTATCGTTGGTAACAGATTTAGCCTTCAGGACCATGTGCTCATTTGAATTTTAACATTTCAAAAGAGTTTCCTGGGGCACCATGTAAACACAAGGTATGGGCAGCACAAGCAGATACAAATTGAGTGGAGTTACATTGCTGAAAGTTATTTATTTCTGCATCTGACAGCTTCTGATGAAAGCCTGACTCCTTACTTCCTCATGCCCCCTGTGCATTCAGGACATTGGAGTGACTGAGAGAAGGACAAGCACAAAGGAGGCATTTCCATCTTAATGATTACACTGATACCTTCCTCTCTATGACACCTTCCTGCCACCCAAATATCTGGGAGAAATAAAACATTTACTGCCTTCACAAACCCACTGTGCCCGATTCACACTACTGACACAATTCCAGCAGTCCCCAAGGTGCCATCATTGCACTCCTGCTTGCCATTGCTGCCATTACAGTGTGCCGATTCATGCTCGATGGCACAAAAAAAACAGGTTTGGGATTCCCCATCTTCTCAGGAAAAAAAACCAAACAAA
>VYZU01075779.1:27721-65469 GCA_013401355.1 Ceyx cyanopectus | reverse complement strand
GGAGGAGGAGGAGGAAGAAGCAGGAGCCCTGGAAGTAGCTCGATATGGTGGAGGTTTTCCTCCATTTTCCAGGCGTTGCTGCCTCTTGCCTGGTCCATCTGGGTCTCGTGACCGAGTCCAAACGCTGCCTGTGCTGGAGCGGCCAGTCCGCCGGCTCCTCTTCTCTCGCCTCCCGTCTTCTCTGATCCAAAACTCCTCATCTGTGTCTCCATCTTCCCCAGGGAAGTGCTTCATCATTGCTCGGTGGAAACACCTCTCTAAGTTGTAAGCCATCTTGGTATATTCTGCAGTTAAAAAAAAAGCAACGACATCAGGGACAGAGGAAAACAATTAAGCAAGATCAGACTTCCCCCATCAGATAAATCATCTCCCCTCCACAAAGTCTGAGCAAGACTTTTTTTATCTAACTGGTTGACTTCAGTTTAAGTTCTTAACCACAACAAGCAAGGCAGCATCAGTTTTGTTCAGTAACGTCACCAGAGGACAGGCACATAGACATGACAAAGTACCATTAGCAGCACAGCCTGCAGAGTCAGCATTAACTCAGTGTTCCAGCACAGTGCCAAGAATTACAAGAAACACCACCTCTTGCTCGCTGAGATGTGTGACCTGCACTGTTAGCCAGCAGAGTGCTGAGAGAAGAAATGGGAACTTCCAACAATGCCATTTGATTACATTCAGGGGCTTTTCTTGGACTCGTTCAAATCTCTGCTGTATGCTACAAGACAGAGGAAAAATCAACAAGCTTTTTTGGCCACGTACAGTTTCTAAAGCACTTGCTGACCCTGACATGAAAGCTATTGCCAACACCAGTGTCCCCACTGCATCATTCCCACAGGACTGTTCTGCTCAAAGGGGCTCCTACTTTTCATTAGAGTGTATATGAAGGAAAATATACAGGAGAGGTGTTAATGACAAGGGATCGAAGCAAATGACATTGCAGTTGTTTCCACTAAACTAACCCCGAAGTTCCTCTGGGAACAGAACTCTCCCAGTGGCAGTGCAGGAATGCTTTTACTTGGGGCCCAGAGTAACAAGCTGGGTAGCTCTATTTTTCTCTTTTGAGGCAGCGCTGGTGAGACACAGTGATGACCCACCATATGGGAACTGATTTCTTACCTAAGCAATGTGTAGAATTTTAATTGGAATGGCAGTTAAACCCAGCATTTCTCATTTACAGTCTCGTGTTGTTTATTCAAAAGCCACGGAACCTAAAAACTACATTTTCTACCAAAAGGACTACAAGAATGGTTCTTTCCATACTTTTCTGTGGTACTCAACAAATAGTGTGAGCTAAGCAGGCTGCAGTGCTTTTCAAAGTCTGTATTAGATAGCAGGAGAAAAAGGGGCACACACAAAGGAACAAGCTTAAAAAGAAACAAACCTTCCTCGCTTTGTATGTTCTGCCTTCAACATATAACAACATGGGACTCCCTTAGTATGCCATGCCTCAATTCAGCATTACCAAATTGTGCTAAAAAACCTTGCTAATACTCCAGGTCTTATTACTCAGGAAGTGCTGCTCTTTCATCCGTCCTCCCAAAAATATCCCAAACCAGAATAAGCACAAATCACGTACTGGTGAGTTGGAAGCAATCACTGCTTGCTTTGACTGATTACAAATAGATGAACTTAGCATCTTACTGCTCTTACCACTGCCTTCACCATTGTACTTAAGACAGTTCCTGAACATGGTCTTCATATCGCCCACAAATTCTTCCTTGGTGCAGTACTGACCTCCATTCAACTTCTTCTCCATGCTAGAGATATCCATAGGGGCCTGAAATACAACAAAACCTCCTTTCAGTTACAGCAAGTGTAGTGGGACTGACGAAGTTGCAGAGCTAGCTTCCTCACAGAGAGGGCATGGGAAGTGTTCTCCTGAAAGGCAGAGTCTTATCTTTGGTTTCTTGGGTTTGTAAGACTAGAAGGGTCTGCTGGAGCTGTACACTCATGACTGTGAGGGTAACATAACCCATAAAACTTCAAAACACTTCCAAAAATTTGCATCCCTCTCAATAAAGTGCATCAATCAAGGTCACTGGGCCACTTCCCATACCTTAATGATCTGGTAGTAGTTGGGAGCGTACGATTCATCAACGGGCTCCAAGAAAGGCCAAGAGTCCTTGTGAGCCTTTACCACATCTAGAACTGGCAGCAGCAAAAGAAAGGAGAATGGTTACACACACGTGCCCAGGGGAGTCAGTCATGCAAAAGGGAAAGCTGGGGCAGGACTAACCTTTGTACATGGCTGTGAACTCGTCGTCCAGTTCAAAGCTGTAATGGGAAGCACAACAGTTAATACACAGACTGAGGACATCTAAGACATACTCCTGTACTTCATCCTCCCACTCCATGCACAGTGCCATAATGCTGACAAACAGGCCTCATCACAAACACTCCTCTGGAATGGACCAAATCCAGATGTTTCTCAGCTTACTCCTTTCAGTTTTTCACTCTCAGTTCTCATACTTGCAAACCATCACACTCCTCTCCTTCCAAACACCATATTTCAATGCACTCATGTGCTGCATACTTACAGATCCTTGGTCCTCCGCTCTTCCCTAGCTGGGGAACTGGGATCCAAGTGGGAAAGCTCAGGGGGGAGCTCCTTCCCCTGTGCCAGCAGCCAGGCCCGCTCTTCACGAAGCTTCCTCCTCCTGGCCCGTTCTGCAGTGGGGAGAGGTGGAAAATCATTCAGCACTCCTTGTCAACATCTTGAAGGAAAAATGAAGGCATCTCCTGCAGCTCTCAAGAACTCCAGTGAAATATTCTTGTTCTTTCAGCAAAAGCAGCAACAGCACAGGAGCAAAGGAGATGAGAATACAGCATATGATCCACACACATCTTCATTTTCCCTTGACTTTACAACGCTTTATTGATTTTGAAGCACTACAGTGATAGAGGTGCTCCCCTAGGCAGCTTCCAGACAAATTCCTGACCATGGTGTGGTACAAAGAGAAAGTTCAATGCACAGTCTAAGCATAGATCAGCACTATGGAAAGAGTTGGATTATTATGTTACCATCCTTCAAATGCTTCACTGGTAAAGTTTTACCAGTTTGGTGGCAATGAGTAATTAAGGTCAATAATATCTTTCACCACCATGGCTGTCTTTAGGAAGATTTCTGGTGTAGGCCTTCACATCCATCAGCCAGAGTGAGCAAGCTGCCACACAGGAGGGCCACTGGGACAGCTTTGGTTTAAGAGGTGAGAGACAGGAAGAAGCAACGCTGGTAATATAACCTGTGGCTTGCAACCAGACAGCTGGCTAACAGATTGCTTCATAATAGAAAGTTTATGGGTTCTTATGAACCTAATTTCCTTTTTCTTATAGGAAATCTGAATTCGACTTGCTAAGCACCTGCGGTTGTACCAACTTTCTTTAGGAGCAGAAGGCTGTGAAGGTAAGGTTCAAGGAGAGATTACATAGGAGTAAGACCCCAGAAATCAGGACACATTGGAGAACAATCAGAGTGAAAGACAGATATGGGAGACTTAGCTAATGCCCTCTAGCAGAGGCTTCATCTTTGGAAAATGCTAGACTCAAGAAGCACCACCTCTGGTAGAATTTACTGCCTTACTCTCAGCTAAACCAAACTTGGGATGGGGGTTGAGGGCACAAGAAAACCAGGAATAACCACAAGGTGAGTATTTCCAGGGAGGTCCATGGCCAGACATGTCAAAGACTGGTAAAATAAAGTGAAAATTTCCTGTTAGAAGCCTCTGGGTAGCACTGAAGTTGGGAGGAATGGACTTCCATCTAAGATGTCCTACAGAATATATCAGCATTCATTATAACATTTAAAGGTGAGAAAACCAACATCAAATTGCAGTTAACAGAAATGATCCAAGTCTATCCAAGCACAGTTCAGTACTTTGTGCTTCTTACACAAAACTAGCATCACTCAGATGATACTGCAATGGATTCCTAAGTGAAAAAGCCTAGAAAAACATGAGGTGATGATTTGGGCGGCAAAGGGAAAATCTCCTGGAAACAGCAGGTGATGTAGACTGTAGAAATCCATCAAGGCATCTGACCTTATAAACTGACAGGGAGACGCAATACCAGGCTGGATCTCAGTTAGGATTAACAGCAAGTTCCTCTACAACAGCAAGTAATTAATATAATACGTTAAATATGACTGCCAGTGCTCATTGTCATACTGTTGGCCTGGGTTGAGTCCTACCAAGCAACCTTCAAAATCTAACCAATGACTTAGAAAGTACTTCAAACAGCTAGAAAGTCATACGTGTGAGAGAGAATGTTAGAGCAGCATCTGGGAAGAGAACTGGGAAACTCTAATCTGCTGGTAGAAATCTAGAAAGCTGCTTTAACTCATAAATTCAGGAAAGCACAGATGGGCCCAGCAGGAGGCTCCGCTACCTGGGGTGTGCGTTGGAGTGAAGGGAAGTGAAATCCCAGACTGGAAACAGGAACGTGAGCTAAAAACAGGCATACAGTTCAAAATTGAGAAGCAGGTGAAGTGTTGAAGTTCATCAGAGAGCAGGTATTTCACATCACCCCTCTATATAGGGCCTTAGAAAATTAATGTAAATCCCAAACAGATTGCAAAATACAAGAAAATCTTATTACCCTAAAATCTCTGTCAACAAATATCCAGTTTTGTGTCCACAAATCTGAACCTAGGAAAACAAATGACCTCATTTTCAAATCACTTTCTCTCTACCATAAGAACAGTCATGAGAGTAAATGTTAATGGAAAGTGTTCTTGGCAATAAGGAAAGATGGTTAAGAAGCCAAAGCTTTACCTGGATAGCTGCTGTTTCTAGGGATGAAAAATACTGCAGTGATTTAACTGAACAAGTCAGCCATTTAAATGACCTTTCCAAACAGCTTTTGCACCAGCTTAAAATGAGACTTCTCCTGACTTAGCCCAAATAGACTAGGGACAAGTTTAAACTAAATGGCAAAAATTGCATAAATCAAAATAAAAGCATCACTGCCAAGAAGAGAAGGAATGTACACTCAATTGGCTTGAAACAGTTTACTACTCAATCCCACACAAGTTTCTTTGAGTGGCTCTGGTGCCTTTGCATCAGGTGATGTAATGATTGCATTTACCCAGGAAAGGACAGGGCTTATACCAAAACAAGACCTTTTCACAGGTACCATTATCTTTGCAGGTCTTCTGGAACTTCAAGATTAATTTTGTCGGTACAGATGGGGAATTAAAGCACAGAGAATACACAATTTGCCAAGGTGAAGCAGGTATCTGTGGCAGATATCAAAGCTGGATGATTCTCAGTATAAAGCATCGGATTAGCTAGGACTGGTAACCAGGAATATATGAAGGCCAAGCAAGTAATTGGATTTTCTAAAGGTTAGAAAGGTAAGCAGGTAAAAGAAACTATTCTTAGCATCTGGTCTGTTACCAAACATCTGGTAGCAGACTGTTTCATCTTTGCAAGTTTACAAGGTTTTCATGAACTTAATCATAATTCTTTTCTGATTCTTTCTTCAGCTAAGGATACTGATCCCACCACACATCACCACCACACTTTTCTGAAGATGTTCAGCCTTTCCCTGGAACTGCAACATCCCAGACAGCCACTGTGGCAAAAGCAGTAGATAAAGGAGTCCCCGTGAGGAAGGCTTGCAGAGAAGTTAGAAAAGAGCCTGCTCTCGGACACCAGTGCCTACATGTACTGGCTGAACACCTGTGTGCCTCCATCTGACATATTAAAAACAACGTGGCTGTCTCTTGCAGAACAGATTAAATAAGAATTTAATTCAAAACCACAAAAAAAACCCAAACAAAAACAACCCACCAAAAAAACCCAAGACCAACAACTGAAGTTGTCACCTCTGGTGCTGTATTTACCCTGGTCTCACCTTCTTTATTTCTCCCATTGTTAAGGACAGTAGCAATATAAAAAATACTACTCTTACTGCTCTCGTTTTGTTCCCTTCCCTTTCTCCTCAAAGAGAATATTTCTTTCATCATGCATTGGGCTAAAAGGACCAAATGCTATCCAGCAAGAGCAAAGCCAGCTAATCCTGCACACAGGGAAATGCATGACAAGGCAAGTGGGTAGACAGAAGAGAACTGAATAATGTGAATAGCAGGGGAAAAAAAAAAGTACAGCTGGTGCAAGGGAGAAAATAAATGTGATGCGAAGAAGACAACATGGCTGAAGGTTTCGTTAGGGAACAGCCATCAACACAACGAAAATAAGTTGCAGTCAGACCTATTTATCAGAGGTAAAAGATATTTTTGTCAGCAGGTCTAGCAGGGGAGGAATGCAAATGGCAAATCTCAATTCAAGATTACAATCTTGGCTTTGAAAATTTCCATCTCTGCTTCACAATGGCTGCACGTACCTTCCACTGCTTTGACCTTCTCCTCCATTTCTCTCTTTCTCTCCTCCTTTAGTAGCTGTTCCTGCTCCCTCTTCTGCACTGCTATAAGGATCTGGCGCTCCTCCTCTTCCTCTCTGCGCCTCTGCTTCTCCATTGAACTCAGCATGTTTGGGTTTACCTGTGACAAAATGGTGCACCAAAAACTGTAATGCACTGGCTTATTGAAGTCTGAGAAGAGGCAGGTTTTCTTTGAGCAAATATTAAAGCAGACCTACAATGGATGACTGGAGAAAAGCCAAATCAACAACAACAACAGAGACAAAACCAACCAAGCAAACAAAAACAACAACAAAAACAAAAACACAGGAGAAGCAGGATTTGTACATATGAATTCTGGGATGAAAAGCAACATGTAAAGTTATTTGCGAAACAATGAAAGCCTACTGAGACAGGGAGAAAGGAAGGAGAAGAGATGGGTTAGATGAACTGCCAGTGTGCCAGGGATGCACCATGTGTATTTGCCTTCTGGGCAAAGGATTCAGGCTGTTGACACCCACACACAACACCTCTACCTCTTCCAGCTAGCAGAGCCCTGAGCTGCAAGTGTGAGCAGAAAGAACCACTCTGCCAAACCTGGCTCTGCTATAAAACACAGAGTGCTCAGGATACAAAAAGAGCCTTGCATTAAGGTATTGTTTGGACTGTTTTCCTTTCCTGTTCAAAATAAGGCCTCCATATTTCTGTGTGCTAATCTCCCCTGAACTACCTCTCACTTTTTTGTTTGGACAGTTTTCCCTATGGGTCCCACAACCAGTTTTCTCATTCAAGGACTCCAGGCTCTTTATTTCCCACTTCCTCAGCTCCCCACTGTCAGCAGGCTGCAAGGCTGTGTTTGATCCCACTCAGACTGCAGGATTCCCAGATCAGGGACTGCCTGCTCTTATTTCCCTAATAAAGTGTGAGGTAAGTATATGGCAGTGTGGAATTACCTTTATTAGCTTAATTTAATTATAAGACAAATTAATTGGTCATCCACCAGCCACTTCCACCTCTTTTGACTTCTGCAAGATCAAGATATATGAGCCTTATCAGCAGGCAATATCAACCAGAAATGAACAATGTGAATATAGTTTTCTCCAACTTCATTTCAGGGAATAACCAGCAACCACCCTTTATGGAGACAGCATTTCCTGAGGATTAGCAATCAGCTTGGGTCCCTTGGCTGCTGCTCAGACCCAGGCCTTCTCCAGGTCCATTATTAATCCCTAGAAAAAAACTCTGGCACCATGATGACTGTTTTGTCCTTGTTTCATTGCCTACAAGTGGAACCTTGGGGTGCTTTGAAACAAAATCTAGAATTGTCTGGTTTTACTGTACATGTATTCATTTCCCCTCTACCTCCATTTGCCCTGTACAGCACTGCCCTATAGTTTCGCCATGCAGCTCTCTGTGAACAAGCATTATTTATTATCTGAAACTATGTCAAGTACAAGAGGTCAAGAACCTACAGAAACAGGTTCTACATTTGCACTTCTGAGTTTTCATAGTCCTTTCTCAGCTACTCTATCATCCTAGTTTCTACTTATGCACTGCAAACAACTTCCTTTCAGGCCTGATCCTGATCATCATTGAACAAAGTTAGGGGGAACCCTAAATTTCTTTATCAATCTTTAAATGGCAGAAGTAACAAAAATAGTCAGATTCTGCTGCAATCACAAGAGAACAAAATAAGCAGGAACCAGCCAGCAGAAGTTGATACACCAAGATATTTTAATGAGGATGTGACCATCAGCCTTTTGATTCCTCAGCCAGTGGAACTAAGACAGCCTGTCATGCCACACTAATTTCTTCAACTGTTGGTGCACAGGTCAGACCTTCCATTTCACTGGATTCATAGACCTTCCACCATTTATGTCCCATGGAAACAGAAACACAACACCCAAGCTGCAGTGCTCACACCAAGGACCTCTCCAAGCCTGCAGCGCATTCAGCACCCTATACTGTAACAATACAGAATCCATAGCATATTTCAGATCAACCCACCACAAATAGATCCTCAACAAAGCAATGGGACAATTTTAAGCAAAGGAGAGGATGTCACCCTAGCACATCTAGAAGAAACTGGAAAAGCAGGAACCACAAACACAGTGAAGTGTGCACCAAGGGCTGCAGCAGACACCCACAACTGCACTTGCTCCCTGCAGTGCTTGCAGGGCAGCAGCTATGCAGGAAAAGGCTCTTTGAAACATTCCAGGCACAGAAATAAGCCTAATTTTCAAGGGGACCTACTGCCTAGTGTCCCACATAGGCCCACTGGGGATGAGCATGCTCAACTCAGGGTTAAAAAAATAAGTAAACCCAAACAAGTGAATTCCTACTGGATGTGATGGAAACAGATGCTCATTGGAATGATAAAAATAAGAACCCAACACAAGTTAAACTTCCTTCCTGACTGAAGAGGTGGCAAAGGGATGCTCCTCCAGCTTCCTCCCCCAGTTGGAGTATAAAAAACACCCCTTGCATCTGTGGCTGCAGCATCACCACCTCCTTCCCTCCGCCAGAGAGCACTCCAGGACACAACATTGCTGCCTTACCCCCTCTTGGGACCCCGAAAGGGCCAAACTTCTGCCTTTTGCTTTGCTGTCCAGACAGTGAGTATCAGACTTCAAGGCCAGAAGGTGGGGGTGCCTGGGGTGCCCCGGCCCCCTCCAGCCACAAGCTCGGGCCCCTCATCCTCCAAACCTTCCCTGCTCCAGTTTCTGCAGCGCTGCCCTAATGAGGGTGCTGCTCAGGCAGCTCTTTAATGAGGAGCTAATCTGAACCACCTGTTGAGAAATCCCCTGCAGGATTAGGAGCCTGCGGAGAGGTTCTATCTCGGACCAAAGCAGCATCCAGCTCGTGGAGTTGGAAAGAAGAGGTCACCCCTGCACCGGGCTGAAGTTTTCTCCCCGAAACTCTCCTGCTGCCCACCCCTCACTTGGCAAACCGAGACATCAGACGTGCTGGCACCTCCCTGGCTCCCCTGTGGCAGGGCTGACTGTCACGTCCTGCTGGGGAGCCATAGTGAGCATTCTCACCCAAACGCTGGCTGGGTCCTTGCTCCCCGGGTGCCAGGAGGGCCCCTCTGCTCACTGGAAACCTTTCACTGGCCCACAGGCAGCAATTAACAGCCCTCTGCTGCCACAGACCTGGAGCACCTGCGGTACTGATTAGCATCATTCAGGCTCCATGTGTTTCCCACTCCCCTCCTCCTCTGGGATTTCTGCTGCCCATGAACAAACACGTGTCCCTGCGCTTCCTGCACGGTGGGCTTTGCAGAGAGCAATTCTGGTCCCAAACTGACCATCGCTGGGGTCTTATTTTCCTCTCAGCAGGCTTTTATCTGCAGCGTGATGAGAGGTTCTTCCTTCCTTTTATTTAACTATGGTAAGTAATTACATTTATTGTGGGGAACCATACTTTCTCCCTTGTTTTGCAGGAACCCCTGACCCTGGCTCACGCAGAATATTCCCCTCAGTTTAATTTCCCAGGGTTTGACAAACCACCGGGTAACTACATTTTCATTACATCTACAGTGAGAGATTATGCCATGGCCTGATAGAATCAAGCCAATTTTTTCCTCCTAAATTAATCCCATGTTGCCTGACCAAATGCTTTGGGTAGCAGTTGCCAGTTCAAAGACCCCCTGTCTCTACCATACCATGCCCCTGGCTGTGCCAGCATGGCTGTTGGGGGCTGTGTGGTGAACTGAAATGGAAAGCTGATCTAGGTTAAAAATAACCCCAGCCAAAGAAAAAGGTTATATTTAACTCCAGTCATTTTCCTGGGTCCGGTTCACTGCACAGACCCGCAAGCGCTGTTACACTGATGGGGTGGAGAGGAGATGAGGGTGAAGAGGCACTGGAAGAGCCATTTCATTCGTCAAGGCTACAGTTTGATAAGCATTGCTTTAAGCAGCCTAAATTGTGACTTTCATTTCCAGCTGACCCCCTCCTATCTCAGCTCTGTACTGCATCAGCCATTCTTCTCTCTCTCCGTGCTATCTACACCCTCGTGTGTCTGCAGCCTCATGTTTTCCCCTTGGCTGAATTTCTGTCATTTCCCTTTGTAAGCCGGTTCTTCTAGCCCTCTCATCCTTCTTCAACTTTTCTTTGAACTGCCTCGAATGTGCCAGCACTTTCATTGAAGTGGAATTCCCCAGGCTGAGCACAGATTTCCATATGCAGCTGCACCGGAGTCTGCGGTGAGGCCGGTTACCTCTGCAATCCAGAGGGCAGCACCTCCCTGCTCGCCATAGAAACCCTGAGTGTCAGCCTGCCTTTGACGGGCATTACCACCCATCTCTCTTTCAGCACAAACACTTTCAAATGACTCCTTCCCACTGAATAGCAATGCTGCGGTTTATTTTTTCCCCCAGGAGGCATCTGCTCTCGCCTCCCTCCGTCTTCCTCCCCCTCGCACCCCCCCTCACCTCCTGCTTGATTGGTTTGATGGGCTGATGGTCAGACATCCACCTGGGAGAAAACTCTGTCCGCTGCAGACGCTTCTCCTGAAACAGGGTTGAAAATTGAGGGAAGGAAAAAGAGAGTGGAGGAAATTAGGGCACATCAGTGATACTGGCAGGAGAAACTCTGGGGGCTAGAAGTGACCATGAAATCCCTATTAGCTTTACAAGGGTAGCAAACAAGCAAACTGAACTCAATCCAAGAACATCGCGCTGACTGCAGAGCACATTTCACAAAGCCATCTAGCCAAAGGATCCAGATCCAAATCTGTCCCATCTGAAAACATTCAGTAAACAGACTATCTATTTTGAGTTTCATGGCTGTGACAAACCAGCTCAGGTAGACTCAGGTAGGACAGCTAAAGTAGTCACTGCCCCTTCAGCAGAGCCAGCTGAGAAGTGGCAGTAAAAGTGGAATCACAGGCAGTTGGAATAGGAAAGCTAGGCTGTAAATCGCAGCAGTTCAAAAGCAGAGATACCCTGATAGCAGAAAAGGGACAGAGAATATGGCTGAAGACAGTAACCCCGCCATCAGCCACCCTACCTACTCTGCTGTGCAATCATGGACCAGATCCTTAAGCAACAATTCTAGCCCTGCCACTCCATGGGGGAGATCCTTTCTCTCCATACACAAGCTAAACAGCCCTGCACCCACCACACTTGCAGGCTGGAGGTGGTGGGGAGCAGGATGGGGTGAGAGGCTGCTTGGCTTTAGCTCTCCTTCAATCAGCAAATGTCCATGCTCTTGGAAGTGGTCAGAGAGGTAAACAGGATGTCATGTCTCCTCACCTTCTGGGCAATCATGTTGCAGATCTCCGGCAGGAAGTCTTCACTCAGGAGTTTGTAGAGCTGCCGCTCTCTAAGGGAAGTCCTCTCTCTGAAGCTCTCTGTGACCTGCCTCCACTCCTCTTCCGTCTGGCACAGCAGCCACCATGTCCCTCGGCCAGGCCCTTGGGACCCTTCAACAACATGAAAGGATGTTATCTGCACAGCAGTCATGACTAACAACTTTATCCCTTCTTCTCTCCTCAGGGCTCAGGAACAGCAAAAGATACTGGCAATGGCCACTGTTAGAGGAAACATGGTCCTTGCTGTAGACTCAAAGCTCTCTCCATTCACCAGAAGCCTCCCTAGTGACACTGAACCCACCAGCTACCTAGTGACACTGGAACTGATGCCAAGACACAGAGGAAGTACACAGATGAAGAAATAATGCTGGCACTTTGCAACACAGGGGTAGTGTGACATCCCTGTAGGAAGCCTCCATTCCAGTTATGACAGAACAGATAAAATGATTTATTTTTTTTTCCTTGTAATGGAGGCTGTCAGCCAGAGCAAGACATAAGGTAATGCAAATGTCTGATTCAGTCTCACAGCAGAATAAAACCATAAAAAATTAATGTTATTTGAAATAAGTTTTTTCTTTTTTTTTCTTTTTTTTTCTTTTTTTTTTTTTTGTAGCAATGCAAACCTTTGCTGCAGTGAATAAAATCTCCCATTCTCCCCAAATGAAACATTTTGTTTGCAGACACTTGAAAGAACAGAAAAGGAAGTGAAGGACGGGCTTCATCAGGCTGCCAGATGAGGGGGAAGTTCCAAAAGTTCACATCCCATCCCTACTCGATCCAGAGTGGGATCTGAAACAGATCACCCACTGCTCTGAAGCATGTCTCAACTACCAAGATACTCTGGGCTGTTCTGCCTTGTGTGAAACAATCAAATAATAATTGCGAAAGAAGGACTCTCTTGCATGGTGGCTGGAACACCCACCTGGAGTGGTTCCTGCTCTGCAAATGTTTACACAGAGCACAGAAGCCTCATAGGCTGCAACTTGCATGTTTCTGCTCCACAACACTCTATAAGCAAAAAAAAGTTGTGGGCCATTTTGTGTGAGGGGAAGATGTTGGTTCAAATCCCTTCAGGCTGAGGGGTTCTCATTCCCTCTGGACTTTTCTAGAGCTAACCACTGCCTACTGGAAAGAAAGTAATGGTCACACCCTCCCCCACCAGGTGTCATGCAGCTTCTTACTGCGTTTTCAAGCAAATTAAACATGAAAAATACAAAAAGGCAAAAAACAGAGACCTTTTCTCTCTGAACCTGACCCTGGGCCCTTTAGATCTGAGCAACTCCAGCATGCAAGCTCTCAGGTTGGCCCAGAAAGACTAGAGAGCTGCAGGTTCCCTCCAGAGACCTGTTCTCTGTTGGAAACCTCCATGCTGCAGTAGTGGCACAGGACTAGAGTGTGCTGGCTCCAGGTCACAGACCAGCTTATAGCTTAATCTGACCTCAGCATCAGCTCAGGTAACTGAGGTGGTGAAGGACCAACTATGTGCTGGTTTCTGCTGCCCTGGCCATGTGAAACCATTCCCTGCACACCTGCAGTGGGAAGCTCACCTGCATCCTGCCCCAGAGCCAGCACCTTGTTTCCCCTTCCCTTGACAGCTGCATACAGCTGACTCATTTCAATAGCAACCAGGACCATGGCACTACTTTGTGCCACCAGAAGGTTACTCTGCAGCTGAAGTAACACAATTTGCTGGAAGACAGTGTTCTGGTAAAACCTCAGCCACCTCATGTGCATCACTCCGGCTCTGTCACCCAGCTCCAGAGCAGTCACCAGGAAATTTGAAGGCAAAGGGCAAAGGGAAGGAGGCATGGGAAAGACAATGCCACCTGTGCCTTTTACTGTGGGGAAATGGGTAGGCTGAGTACCTGGGTTATATGGAAGCCAGTGGATCCACATGTATAACAAATGAGTCCCAGATCCCTCAGACTCACTTTCTGAGGGAGTTTCAGTTTCATTTCACATTATGTTGTCAAGTTACTTTTTCTGCTTGCCTTGTTAACCCTTAGGTGTGTATCCCCAAGACATCATTTACTGAGCTCAGACACACAGTGGCCATCAGGAAAGAGAGGTGAGGAGAATCAAAGGTTCTTCCTTCCCTTGATTACAAATGGGTGCCTTCACCTTATCCCTGGAGGAGCATGGGCCATTTACAGCCCATATGCATCAACTTTAGTGAGCAGATGGGCCACCAAGGCCTAGTGTAGCCTAATAGGTTCTTTATCCCAAACTAATCCACAATAAGGTAGGACACCCACAAGTACCCAGTTGAAAGGCAGTCTATGACATCAACCCCTCATTCCAAACTCAGAACCAGCCACTGGCAGAAGGACTCTCCCTTTCCTGAGAAAGGCATCTCTCCAGGCTTTAATAATTTCAAAGCTATGTTAGCTGATCATATCAACCCTGACCCCACAAAATTTCTTTACCATTTCTTATCTGAGTCTCGTGGATTAGCAAGTTCTCTTCTGCCTTCTCCCTACGAAAAAAGAAAGAGAAGGAGTGATACAATAAATACATTACTCCACATCACTGAAATGCAGCTGCTTCTGTGAAGAATGGAAGATGCAGCAATTATTCAATGCACAGCAAACCATGAAAAAAGACACCAAGCAGAACACACATTCAGCATATATTTTCACATATGTATTTATCACAGCTTTACAAAATTAAAGGAGTGAAGGGTGCAGGCTGGAGTGTGGCAAGGACAGTATTTCAATTTTTCAGGAAGCATCCCAAAATCTATACTGACACAAGTAGCCAGGACTTTTGGCTTCGAGCATGACACAGTGAAAGAATTCCTGATCAGGAGCATATTCCCTAGAACTGCACCCTAAGTGAAGTGGTTGCAAGAGTGATACCCTCTGATTCACCCAACTTGGCTTCCAACTCAGAATTTTCTTTGGAGAGTGATCAAAGCATCCACCGCGCCTGAACTTGCTTCACTTCAGAAATACATTGAAATTAGGGCTTCATGGTATATACATATATTATTGGGGGAACCCCAGAAGTACATTATACTTCCCTCTGGGAACATATGCATTTTATGACTATTGCAGGGACATCCTTTCCATACCTCAGCAAATTTTCCTCCAGTAGTTTTTTCCGCTTTGGGGGTCGCCCTCGTCTTTTGCCTGTTTTCCCAGGAGCATTTGGGGTGTTTGTCTGTCCCCCGCATCCCCTACAACACAGCAAAACCACCATCAAGTATCTGGTGAGCAAGGGAAGTGTGGCTGGCAAGATGGGAGAAGAGCAGGAAAATCAGCACAGCTGCTAGGAACCCAACCAAAGGAGGGATTAAATCAGAGCAGCAAAAGGACAGGGAGGGGAAGAGAGGAGGGATTCCCACTGGCTGGGAGCCGCTGGCACAGTGCGGGGCAGACGGGGAGGAATGTGGTGGGGCAGGCAGCATCGCTCCCACAGCAGGCTCTCCCGGTGCCACAAAGGCTGCAGGCTGGCTCCGGCACAATGCGCCACTGGGGCAGCTCGCAGTCTGCCTGGCAACTCCAGGCTCGTCCCGCACCACCCCAGTCCTCTCCCAGCCCCCTCCCCCCCGTGCTGCCCCCCAACGCAACAGCAGTCAGGCGGAGCCCTCTCCAGCTGGGCAGGCTGTGCACCCCCACCCCGCCTTGTCCTCCCTGCACCCAGACACAAGGGGGGCATGGTGGAGGCCGTTACCTGTCTGGAGCCAGCTCTCCGTTGGTTTTCCCCTGCACTGGGTCCTCCTTGTACATCCGCGTGCCATAGAAGTACCAGTACAGGGCTCCGCTGCTGTCCTCGCCCAGCGGCTCCACGCGGAGGCTGTCGGCGTCCAAGCCCTGTGACCACCAGGAGCCCCCCGCCAGACGTTGACAAGTTGAAAAGCGGCCACATTGTCACACAAAACATGATGACACCCCTCTGCAAACACCTCCCTCCCTCTTCCCCTCCCACCATGCCATGGCAGCAGTACAGCTGCTCCTCCAGGCTGAGCTGGAAAAATGTTACTCCAGGGGGAAGGCGACTGTTCGATCTCTGTCCAGGGAGGGATTTAGATTGGCATCTCTAATTTGAATGGCCTCTCTCATTTTAACATTTCATCTCTGGTGCTCCTGACAGGGAAGGTCTAATTAGTGCTGGCGACAGTCACGCACAGCCCTGAGAAGCTCCCTCCCCCCTCCCTCCTATCACCCTTCCCCCAGCTCCCCCAGTACACTTCAGCCCCATCCTTTCATCTCACCCCATCCCTCAGCCAGGCAGTCTCAGCTCTCACAGCCCTGCCATTACTGTTGGAGCATCTCCAAATTCACTCCTCATGGGATGAGTAGCCAATGAAGCCAATTTACTAAGCGACTCATGTTATGAATACATCCATGCAGGGCAAGGGCCCCAGGAGAAGTCCTGAGCACTTGTCTTGGGTCCTCTGCAAGGCAGGGGAGGAGATGAGGAACTGCTGACCCACTACACCACCACGGTTTACCTGGCCTTAAAATACACCTAATAGCATCAACCCTTCTCTTCCCAGGAGAATTTACTGATCTGGCCCAATTCCTGCAGCTGCACTGTTTCCCCCTTCCCTGGGTGTCCAAGGCACCTTGAGGAGGTCGAAGACATCATCAGCATCGAGGCGGTAGTCACAGAGGCGGTGCAGGATCTCCACCCGGGTGCGCAGGGGCAGCTCCTGGAAGGTTGACTCCCTCAAGGGGTTGGGTTTCCCTTCCTCCAGCTCCCAGCGGTAGTTGATGATGTCCTCCAGGTAGCTGTGAAACGTCTGAGATCTAACCAAGGAAACAAAGTTCCACACATTCACTGTAGTTCACCATGCCAGAAACACCTGGTGCAACCAAGCAACTTGAACACAGGCAACACAGAGACGTAACACTTGAAGGAAAACTGTGTCCCATGACAGCTATAGTTGGGTGTAGCTCTGTAACTCAGGTTCCCAAAACACAGCTGTCTCGTTGCAGCACTACAGTATTTCGCATTATACACGTCCAACTTACAGGACTCTGAGTTACTGTTATTTCTTTCCAAGCTGAAACAAGCTAAATATGATGCCAACTTGGCCTTCCTATCCCAATGGGCAGCACCTTGTGCTGGCATCAACATAGATGCTTTACTGAAAGAGGATGTAACAAAGGCAACAAGTTTGGTGGCCTTCCGCCATCCCTCTTCTTCAGCTTTCCATTTGCTCCTTACATCTGGTGTTGCCAAGCCCTGCTGCTCCTCTTTCTACCTCGTAAATAATTTTCCATGTCCTGGTTCAGTGCCTTGAAACTTTTCATAGCAGATCATCTCCTCCTGCTTTGGTGCTCTATGTTCTCCATACTCCTGCTGTAGCTCTTAGTCTCCTTTCCCTCTGTCCCCAAAGGTGCTGCCGCTTCCTGCCTCTTCCTCCATTGGTGACTCTGGGCAGACATCTGAGCAGCCAGTTAATGCACACGGCTGGGACCTGACACACAAGACTCGTTCACAACATGTGTACCTCACAAACAGGACTCAGCCCAGAGGACTCTCTCTCTTTAGTCTCTCAGATGATCAAGCTGAACACTCAAGCTTTTCATAAACACTGTTACTGAAACAATTGGTCTCATTTTCTAGCTGTGCCACTTTAAGTCTCCCTTTTATTTCCAGAAGTTCGCCATATAACCCAATGAAATATACATTTCCTACTCTCATCTGGTATTTAGGTTAAATATCTGAACCTGACACACATTAAACTGCTGATGGAGCTTAAGGCTAAAAGATCTCCTGTCTGTATTTTAAAGAGACTTAAGTCCTTATTCTGACTGCTGAGAATTTCAGAGAAGGGAATGAAAAAAGGGGTGGTTAGGCTGTGTTTCTAAATATAAAACTGTTCATATCATTGAGTCCTGAGACTTGCCAGGCTCTCAGTCTGCTCGAGTTGTGTACTTCTGAGCACAGCAAAAAGAGACCACTCCATGCCCCAGTCATTCTTTCACACACGGGAAGTCCATATGCCAGCAAGAACACCACTGGGTACATATTCCCATCAGCTCTCAAAAAGGCTGCTCAACTTGATAGGTTTTTGGCACAAACAGTTTACTCTATATGATTAATGGAACTGTGCCAGTGCTACAGAACCACATTTGCCTGAGAAATTGCTAACTACTACAAAAGCCATTATTTTCCAACAAAGAGATAGAGGAACGCGATCCAACAGAAGAAAGATTGTTAAAAGTCAACAAGAAGTTAGCTACTGGGGAGCTTCACGCATTTGGTGAAGACTGGACATCTTTGCGAGAATCATGACTGGACAGTGACTGCAAGAATGAAGGAACAGATGCCACACAGTTTCTCAAGCCATGTCCACCTGGCAGCATTCCTCTTCCTCCTCCAGTTGATGCTACCACCCTACAGATTGCTCCCCACCAGCCTGCTTCTTTCTGACGTCAACTACAAGCTGCCCTCCCAGAGATACCTCCTCTCACCGGACGTTACTGTCCCTCTGGTTGCATTTAACAACAGATGCTCCTGTGTACCTGGATCTAGTGCCTTCTGCAGCCTGGAGTTTGCTCTGTTCTGCATGCCATGAGCAAAGCATCGGTATCTCCAAGTGTCATATTTGCCCTACTAATAGACAACTTGAAACAGTCTCCTACGCTGACAAAGTTCAAAGAGCAACTGTTTTGTGAAATGATTTCTATGCTGTGACAAGTACTAATTTTAGGGCAAAAAAAATTTAAATATTCAATGCACAGTACACCTACCTGAAGTAGCTGTGCATTCCCACTGTGTCTTCCTCATATACCTCAAGACCCAATTCAACTTTCACCAAAGACTTGATTCAACCTGGCAAAGTGTGATACTAGCTTCTCTTTACAGACTTGTTATCTTTAAGAGTGTTATTTGATGACAGCCAGTTTAAACGTTATATATTTATTGAAGCCATTGGATTAAAACAAAACAAAGGACAGATCTGACTAGCTTTCAGAACAGAAATAGTGATGAAAGCATCCTTTCCTGAAAGTAGGAAAGCAACACTTGAGTTTAGATGCTTAGTCCATCACAGAAATGGAATGAATATAAGCTCTCAGAGAACATGAGTTTCAGTCGTTTAGTTGTTCAACTTTGTCAGAGATTGACAGGAAATTATTTCATCAAATCTGATAAAGAGACTAAATAATAAATAAGTACATAAAAATAAAAGTGAAGGGGAAAAAAAGTTTCCCTAGGATCCTGAAAAATTAGTAGATGACATGGGACACAAGGAAGAAGAAACAACAACAACAATCTGCTCCTATTTTCCTGGCTGTTTTTTTTTTAATCCCCCCCCCCCCCCCCCAAAAAAAAACAACAAACCAACAAACCAATGGAAAAGGCATGGATCAGACAGACACTCTTCCTGCTTACAGTGCTCTACCATTTTGGCTACTCTCAAAGAAAATTGATTCAGGAAGTGCCTCAGTTCCAGATGATCATTTGAAATCTTTGCCTATATAAGTCTCATTCCCTCTGGGGACTGGCTTTGTTGACTTAACCAATTTGGTTTGAATTTGACTTTCAAGTAAGTGGCTAACACTAGAAATTTCCTCCATCCACCCAGTGTTCGATACATTACAAGCTCTGTTCTCAAGAGTACTTTGAGTTCCTACCCCCATCCATTTTCAAAGACAGCTACTGTGCATTTGTCGCTTTGAATAAGGATAGAAATGAGAACCAGAGATGGGAACCAGATGTCTCAAGGCATTCCCAATCACTCTCAATCTTACCCAATCTGATTTTTCCCTCTTAATGGGGCTCAGCTTCTTCTCTCCAGACAAATATGGGGTGCCCATCTTCAACCTATCTGCCACACCTATAGATAGTCTCAGCCTGTTTCTATTAAATTTCCTTTTGAAGAGGTTTCTGAAACAGCCCCTTTGGTTAGTAGAAGAAAATCTGCAGAGAGCACAGCAATCTGTGAGAACCCTGCCCTTGCAGTTCTTCTCATGTAAAGCAGAGGTTCTCAGGACTGTTTAGTGCTGCCCAAGAAATTAAAAACTAAGAATCAGACAGACAGGATCCAGAAGTGGAATGAGTTGCATACAGTCTGTCAGCTACCATTTTTACAAGCTCACTAATAGGACAGTGATACACCTGCAGGTTGGTAAGTCCTATCCTCTGCTCTGCTGCAGTTGAGAACCTCCAAAAACTCTTTTCTAGGTGGGAAGAAAGCAGAAGGAAGGTGACTGAGCTGAGGAGATAGATGTCATCAATGCCCTTTCTCTACAAATCATTCACAAGGAAGATGAACTGTTGCATGGACATATCCTGAATTCAGGGTATGCATCCAAAGGAAAATTCAACTCTCTCCTGGAAGTAAATTGGGTGTCCTAGAAACAACTTATAAACAAAGTGTCAGACTATGGGCCATGACTGTCACCGTATCTCAGCCTCTTCTACCTCCCCCTGCCGTTCAGCACAAGCATCTTCCATACAGCTCATTAACCAGAGCATTACAGAAATCACCTACAAGAGGTCACAAAGGTTACCTTGGAGTACTCTGTAAATCTTCATCCTCCCCACCAATTGTCTTTCCCCCCATCCCAACTTCACAAGCACTATGAATGTTTCAGAAAACTGAGACACAGTTTCCCTCACTTGTCACAATACCCTTTACTTTGCAGTAGCTACATGATGTCCAAAGAAATTTGGATATCTGTAGTGGGAAAGTGGTGGAACAATACAAGTGTATCTTTGTGATACACCCCAAACAATGCAGGTGATTTCATGAACCCAGTGCAATTCTTAGTCTTGTCCTGGCTCTGTCTTGAAACCACAAGGTTGTTGTCAGAAGTCCTTACCTTTTTTTTTTTTTTTTTTGCAATGGTTAGAAAGGAGGTCATAGCTGAATCACACCTGTTGTTGAATGGTTTAAACTTATGTTGTGGACCTCTGCCTATACGAAAGGAAATCTGGGGCACAGAAACAGACACAAACATCAGTGTCAAAGGGGAGGACGAGCAGCAGACAATCCACAAGAGAACTGGCAAGGTTGCCACTCAAGTTGCCTGTGATCTTTAGCAGCAGCTGCAAAAAAATCAGGGCATAAAGAAGACGGGAGCAAGTTGAAGGAGGAGCTTCTCTCCAACACAGGGATCAGTGTCCAGAACAGGCAGAGAAATTAAACACCCTCGAGAGCCCAGCGCTGCAGTCTGGCCATCTGCCGCTCGGTTCCGCTGTGCTTTGGGAGAGGGGAGCTGAGGACTCCTCCACCTGCCTGGTGATCCCAATTGGCCTGTCTGACTCTGCAGAGGCTTCCCCTGCTTGCAAAAGAGGCACCTTTTCCAATGCATGGGATTTTAATGCACCAGACCACACTGATGTCACAAAGGAGCTCAGTCAATGTGTGGAACAAGCCCCTGTCCTGCTGCTTCTCACCATGACCGGATTTCTGAAGGGGTTCCTTTGGAAACCTCTGGAAGAGAGGGCAAAAATTTCACAGGGTTGACAGGATAGATGGAAAAAATTTGGTTGGAGCTTCTCTTGAGCACACTTGGGAGGGGACAGCTGCACCTAGAGACCCCAGCCCCACAGGCACTCGATGTGAAATGCCTTCTGAACCAAGCCAACACTGTTGGGGCTGGAATTCCATGTACACACACAGACTTTCAATCTTTTTTTATCCTCCTGCCCAGAGGAAGCAGAGTCACTTGAGCTTTTAGTTTTAAAGTCTCTAAAATAAAACAAATCTTGGTGGGTAACCTGTAAATAAAATCGAGCCCAAACCAAAAAGAAAAGGAAAACCAAACACTGATTCAGTAAGGAAGTCCTTCTATCAATCTGTACTTCCCACAGGCAGGGTGCCATAGCCCAAGTGTGGAATTACTGTCAGCACACTTCCCTATCTAGTCTATTGCTGCCAATTTTGTAACATGCCTTCTCCATTCCCCTCAAAAAGACCCCACCAAACCTAAGCCCCCAACCTCCAAACCTCCAACCTGTGAGTAAAAACTGGATTAAAGAAGCATTAGGGCAAAGAGTCGGACGTAACAGAGGCCAGAATCTCTCAACAATGCTCAGCTACTTTTGGCATACACAGATAAGCTTTCTGAAAGTTCAGATGCCAAATAATTGCCTGGACCCGCTAGCTAGAGTATCTATCATGTTTGACAGTGTTTTAAGACTCTTGTTTCATTTAATTTACAAAATGCAATGGAAGAGTAAGTACTGGAATGCTCTTGTGCTAGAACTGCTGGGAAAATGGCAAGCCTGACCTATGTCTAATCTCAGGCAGTATATTGTTCTCTATTTGAGGTTAAAACCAAGAACCCTGACAAAAACAGAGGATGACAGAGTGGGAACAACAACAGGAACTCTCCTCCACCTTGGGCACAGGAGGAATTTGTGAGAGGAACATGCAAAACAAGACTGTGAGACCCCAGCCTTTCCCTCAAAGACCATTTAAACAGGAATATAATTACTGTCAGAGTTCTTTTTACAATTAGCCAGTAAGAAAACAGAGGTGATACTTCTGCCTGGTAAAAGCTTTAAAAGATGAAAAAGACTTGGATTCCCTCAGTCACTCATCACTTGTGTTGCTTTTACAAGGTTCTCGGCAGTAAGTGAAGAAAACTTATTTGTCATCTCATTCACAACACACTGGAGAACTGTTTTTGCCTCTGTGATCTCTTTAGTTAAAAGAAATAACAAAAATCAAGGTCTTATCAGAACGGATGTTTTGTCATGGAATTAATCTTACAGACTGAAGATATTTCACCTTATGGGCTGGCACCTTTTACATTCTGAATTGGCAAAAAGGCGCCAGCTTGGTGTTGGGAGTCACTCAGGTGTTAATGAGAGCATTAACTGACAGATGGCATTCAAGATATTTCTCCCCTCTCCAATGAAGACGGCTTCTTTGCTACAGCAGAGATCAGAAAAGCCTAGTTCTTAACAAGCGTACAATGCTTTGGCACAAAGGCAAGCCCTCTTGAAGGTAATGGGAAGGATTCAGGGTTTGCTGGGATGACCTCAGTCAAACATCATTAACAGGGTCAGGAGAAGCAAAGCCTGTTTCAGAGAAAAAAAAATCATGTAAGGGCCTCCATGATCAATCTATCGTAGTTTGTCAGAAAGCGAAAGCTTAGGCTGACCTTAGAAGCAATATGAGTTACTACTACCAGCCTGACCTTGAGCTCTCATGTAACAATGGAGACTTTTTTTTTTTACTGTATTAATGAGCTTTCTTATCTGAGATGGGGGAGGAAGCCTTGTGGACCAGCTTGTACTTTACCTTCAAACAATTTACCCTACTGAGAAACTAAGTCAGGCATGAATCAGGGACAAAAAAGATAGTACCTCATCCTTCTGAGATAGAAAAGGGTTGGATATATTCTCCATTTCCTTCCAGGCCCTTTGCATGCAGATCACTCAGAAGGCATGCAAGCCAACAGAAAGCATGTATTCCTCAGACCATGGGCCAGTTTTCCATCAGACTGGCAGAGGCTCAAGGGCAACAAGCACTTTGAAGGGTCTCTCCTTAAAACACTTCATTGTATCAGAGCAAAATGACTGAGGAGGTGGAGATCCAGGAATCATGATCTTAAGCTTCAACATCCACATTTTGTTTCCAATTCAACTAGCAGTGCCACTAGCTGCACCACTGTCTGGGGACAGACATCACAAATTCTAGCCAAGGGCAGTCTTGAGGGAAGCAGTAATTCATGGCCACACCAAGCTGGTGATAGATTTCAGCAAGGTCCAGCCCTGGCAGGAGCATGTGATGGAGGAAACAAACACCCAGGTTTATCCTGCTTTTCAGAGCCCTCTTTTGGGTCTTGCCTGGGGAAAACCAGCTGGCCTACAAGTGGCTGTGAACAAAATGACAGTTGTCATTAATGGATCCTGAATGAGACCACAAAATGGGTGGAGGGAAATTTAAAAAAAAAATTTTTTTAAATCAAAGTGGACTAATCCAAACTCTAGAGTGAAGTTTCTCCTCCCAGAATCAGAGAGAAAACAGAGATTTCTGGAGTACAAGATTATCACAAGGCATGTACAGACCTGCCTCTTGTTCTCCACTGCTGGCTAGAACTAGTTTTCTGAATGCAGACATTGCCCAAATCTCAAGTAATTTTGTGGCTAACCTGTGCGGCCATCAGAAGCACCAGCAGTGAAGGTGAGGAGAAAGACAACTGAACAAGGGAATGGGTGGATTGCATGAGCTCTGCACACAATAATAACCTTTGTCTTCACAACAGGTGAACATGGGAAGACATTCTACATTACAATCATGGTTTTGTTTCAATTATGCTTTGAAAGAAAAAAAAGCTCATTAGCAAATCTTAAGTAGCAGCAGCTCTTCCTGCAGTATTCTGGTCTAACTCCTGGATTTGGCAATCTGAAACATGAGTGATCAGAGGTTTCCACACCCACAAAAGACACACCCAAGTCTTCCACAGAAATGAAGAACAGTAATTTCAGCACCCCAGCAATTTCTGCTCCCCGCCTTTTGCTCATCCACTGCATAACTTGCTTCCAGAGCTCAAATGTGGCATTAAGACCACCCCAAGAATAAGCTGAACAGATGCTTAGAGAAGATATCAGGGTTCTGGACCTTCCTCCAACATGATAACACAAAGTTAGGACATGAGGTTCTCTGGCTGCTCAATCTTGCTAAGGAAAGCTAATTTACACAGTTGGGTGCTGGGACACCCAGTGCCTTCCCAGCTAAAGTGTTCATGTTTAGGAGAGGGGGAAAAAATAATTAGCTAAGAAAAACCAAGGCTGTCAGCAGCTAAGAAAACTCCACTCCTGCTCCTTGTTTTCCTCCATCTTACCTCAAGCAATCTTCCATACAATAAAAACTGGGGAAGCTGGATGGGGAGCTGGCAGATATGTTGTATCCCACAGAGAAGCAGAATAGGAACAGCTATGGAGCGAGGCAGTGTCTCCAGGGAGGCAGAGAGAATGGAGAGCTGATGTGGGCTGTCTAGTCTAATAAGGGATCACACCACAGGAGCATGTGCTGGCTTGACAGAAGCAAGTTCAGCCACTTAACCTGTGTATGACAGCTGAAGTGTGAGTGTTGCTTTGCTACACCCAAAAAAGGGGAGCATGAAGGAAGAAGGGGAACCCACAAAATCACCACAGCTCCCCACCCTTCAGGCAGGTTCCAGGTCTGCTCATGCAGACTTCTCCCCCAAGCCATGGCAGAAAAACTGAGAGGCTGCCCAGCTTCGGCTCTTTAGCATATTGGACCACACTCACCAACTTTGAAGTAGATGGAGATGTCCTTTTACCAGCTGTGAGTTGATATGTACTGCCTTCCACCCCTTTACCCTCACATGAGGGACAGCAAGCAGCAAAAAGGAGATGTCAGCTGTAGGAACTAACTTATCTCACATGCGAGTGTGGCAAAAGGGCATGCTCTGATCTTCCCCAGATGCCTCTGGTCCATGCTTCTCCTGGGATTTGGCTTTCATCTAGCAACAACCCTATGCACGACAGAGGTGCTGGGAGTGACTTCTTTTGGTGATTTTGCTGAGAGAAGGCAGAAAAGCAGCAGAGATGCCAGCGCAGATACAGCACTGCCCCACATTGGCTGCTTCTGAAGCGGCTCTTCCCTTAGGCTGGCAAGTGCCAGGACAGGCAGGAGTGCTGAGATAAGTGTCTATTTGATCTTCTCTCCCCCATTCACCCTGGATTTTTCACTGCTTTATGTTCACAAAACGCCAAGGCAGCTAATCAGTGCTCTGTGACCCCTGTTAATTGGGCTGTGTGAGAGAAAGGCAGCACCGGCAGGAGAAATCACACATACCTGTTACTTTGAACTGTTCTGTCATTTTCTATCTTCTGCCTGCAGGAGCTTCAGGCTCTCCCTGGTGAGCTAGGGCTGCTCTATTTTCATCACCAACCCAACATCAGCAGGAGGAGCCACAAGTATTTTGTGTGGTAGTCCTACCTCTAACAGCTCAAGATGTGACAGAGGAATGGAGTTGCTTCTCCTTCCATAGGAGAAGGTGAAAGTGATTTCTGGTGAAGGAAACACAGTCTGAAGGTGCCAATGGCCCTTCTTCCACCTACACCCAGCTGCTCCTCTCCGCCCTTACATGCCACTCTGTTGCCCCCCCCCTCCCTTCCCATCACAATACCAGGCAGAAGTGAGCAGATGCCCAGCATCCATCTCCCTGTCTCAAGAGACCAGCAGCCTATTTGGCTAAGTAAGCCAGAGAAAAAAAAAGCAATTGGTGTGAAGATGTGAAGCATTGGAGGGAAGAGGGGTTGGATTTGCCAAGCCTGGTGGATTATGCCACAGGATGAGGAAGGCACATATGGTTAACTAGATGCACATTGGGTGGGGGGGCCTGCATTTGACTTTCAGGTAGTACCAAGGTTGCTTTTGTGTTTTTCTTGTTCGATTAAGGAAAAAAAAAAAAAAGAAACAGGAATATGAGCAACAATAAAAACAGCAACCAGAAACATCCCAAACAACACTTGAAGTCATATGGTATCAAAGGAAGAGAAAGTTATGGGGGCAAAGGAAATGAGCAAAAGGATGCATACACTGCCCAGATTCAGAGAATATTAATTGGATTAAAATAAAACTAAAAAATGTCATGGTTACCTGTTTGTTTTTCAATACTAGATCAACTCTTCTTTCAAATTCAGTGAGTCTCTGAACAGTCTCCATGAAGTGAAGTTTTGTGCTTACAATTAATGCAGGATTTTGGGGGAGTGGTATGGACAGAGAAGCAGGAACCCCTTCCCTCACTACTGAAGCTGCAATTGGAGTGAAAACTGATAATGATAAATCAATGGGTTGGATAAATGGATTAAAAGAGGCGGAAATAATTATGCTAAAAGATCCTGAAACATCACTGTAGTGAGAAAACAGTATTACTACATGTATTTGTGAAAACATGAATTAAAGTAGCAAGAGATGAACAGAAAGGATTATTTACACTGAATGAATACAAAGAAGAGACAATTTGAGAGTTTAAAAGATTGTCTTTGTCCTTAACTGTAACTGCAGAAATATGATTAAGTGAAATTGTACTGTTTTCTACGAGGATTGCTGAGTCTGACTCAGGATGACTGTGTTGATGCCAACGGTGTGTTTAAACATACCTGCCCAGCTTTGCCAACATACTAAACCCAGAGGTACCTTGTACCTGACTGCTTATTCAATTTTACCTAAGATACTACCCTGAAACCATTAGTCAAAGGGCACAATAACAAACCTGTTGCCTTCAGTGTGATGTACAACCCCCAAGAGTAGCAAGGGGAGGTTTAAACACCTCTGTGATCAGCTACTAACATGCATTTTCCTACCTACCATGGTGTTGAAACATGCACCACAGCTCCAGCATGGAGGCAAGCAGATGATATTGCAGCTACTTTTTATCTTTTTGCCTTAAAACCAGAGACCTCAGTTCCTTGAGATATGGCTGAAATTGTAAAATACTATGCTCTGGAAATATATAGAGGCATCCAGAAAACCCCTGGTAACACTGTCTGTCAGATATCTTGACTGACTGAAGGGGAAGAAGACTTCTGAGTTTCTGTCAAGCAATAAATGCTTTATGCTTCTTGATTGGGGGTTGCACTAGAAAGTCCATCAGTCATAGAGGAGACAACATGCAGTGGTCCCAAGAGTGTCAGCTGCTCTTTTTCTGCCTTGAGGTATCATTCTGTTGAGCTAAAGGAGCCCAAGAAAGAGGCAATAGCAGTTACTGAAGCTTTACCCCAAAAGGGAGGCAGAGCTGGTACTACAGCTGGGTGGTACCAGTGCTGATGCTATCACACACTATGGCTGAGGTGAAAAGGATCAAGGAAGTAAGTTCTCACCCACAATAAATTAACAATGGAACTGAAAATGTCTATCATTCCTAAGGAGATCTTGGTGTCAAGCTGACATGTGAAACTGCAGAAGGATACAAGGGAGATGTCTAAGTGTATGTCACCTCTTGCCATATGATGACATTGACCTTGACTGAGGAAGGGCCATTAAAAATGGTTTTCATTAAGCAATTAATTCCCTGGCATGGTAGTGAAGAGGGTCAGAGAGCTGAGGAGAGTTAAGCCCAACATTTTCCTACCCAATGAGATCTATCATTTCAGCTAGACTGGGAAAAATAATTTTTCCCTGACAGTATGCTCAGATTAAATGGTGAGAATCTCCCGAGACCCTGAAGTGCAGAGTTTTCTGTCAGGCTCAACCAGAAACTGAGTGACAGACAGACAGACAGACACCACTGGCAAAAGCAGAATGGCAGGAGGGAGAAAAGAGGTCCTGAGTCTCAGAGTAAGCACCAGGGTTTGTACTGAAGGCACTGGAGGATATGCTGGTCCTAAAGGACAGGAAGATCATGGTGACATGATGTCACTATAATCAGTACTGAAGTTGATGGTACTGGTGCACAGGATGGAGGTGCAGAGTAAGAAAGCCAGATGAAGGAAGAATGCACTGACCTGCAGGGCACAGCTGGTCCCTGGTGAAGCATAAGATCACCAAGAGAAGATTAGGCAATAATGACATCAAACTGGAGATTTTACAGACATCAGCAGGCAGCAAGCTTGTTGACACTGACAAACTTAATGGTATCAGTAAGTTGTGTCACTTTTTGGATGCAATGGAAAAGCAAAGAACCTAGGTTCTCCTCAAAGCACATGCTCACAAGGCAATAAATCTGAGACACAGCACATCCTGGTGTCAGTTTTAGAGCTCAAGGAGCAATTCCTGGGCCTCAAAATAAAACTGTCTGACATGGACATTTCTAAGCACAACAAAGGTCCCCAGCAGATAGGAAGAAGACCATGGCTTTGTCAGCCAGGAAATCAGACAAAGGCAGGAGGGTCCTTAGGGGGGGTGAAATGATCATTCCCTATCAGTCCTGATCAGCAGGTGAAAATCCTCCAGTCCCCGCATGTATGGATGCTGCCCCCCCCCCCCACGCCTCAGGCATTCAGAATCTGCATTCTTCTCTGCCCAGTTCTTCCCCAAGGCTTATCAGACACTGAGGATGGGAATCACTTATAGGCATAACTATCCCACAGCCAGGACAGTGTTTGAAACCCGGAGGCTTCTGCATTACTTCTGTGTCAAGTACCTTTAGCTTTGAATAACAAAAGGCAATCTCTTGAAGGATCAAAAAGGAAAACAAAAAGAACCACTGTTCAAACTACTTAATAACTAACCCCAATAACTAGTTGCAGGTTGTTAAGATACAATAAAAAAAAAAAAGTGAGAAGGATCTAGGTGCTCTTGGGAAACAAGTACCTTGGGGAAAGCCAGCTCTGTAAATTAGTGAGTGGGGATTTGGTGTGAAGTGAGAGGCCTGGTAAGATGCAGGCTGCAGGCTACAGCTTTGAAGGGTTCTGCTAAGGGAAACTTTGGCTCATGCATACTGGGTGTATAGCCAGCAAATACTTATCTGACCTGGCAAAGATGTGCAGTCGTTAAGGGAGGCATCTCAATGGCCACACAGACACAATGAAGTGTGAGAACCACTGCTGTGTTCTCTGCTCTTGCAACACACTGCCTCCATGTGCACACTTTAGACTCTTAAGGCATGGTATTTTCTCTCCTTGCTTTGTCTTATTCTGTGTGACTTTGACAATCAACCACATAGCATATGCCCAACAACCTGATCCTGCTTTGTCAGAGGGGTTGAAGTCAACAATCTCTAGAGGTCCCTTCCAACTCCTTACATTCAATACTATGAACAACAAATCACTCTGGATATGATGAAATAAAGATGAACCCATAGTAACCTCTGTGTCAGGAAGGATGAAAATAGACTTCTGGATGGTCCAGGATAAAGGAATATAACTAGAGTCCAACTTTCATCTTGTGAACTGAGCTGGTAAGAGAGCAAGGGTCATGGTTGGTCTGTGATTTGAGGCATTTCACTTCTCCATCAATTGCCTTCACCTCCATCTAATCAGGCTTCAATTTATGCTTGCCAATTTTCACCCACATTCTTCTTTCTTTCCACTAATGTCTACTTGAAGATGACAGTCTTTCTGAAGAGAAGCAGATGAACCCTTGGGAGTTGTAGCTGATTAACTTACAAAAGGCCCAAATACATCTCCTATATTCTGAAAGAGCAGATAGGAATGAGGCTTGCCATGCCCTGCATTCAGACTGGAAGAGGATCATTACTTACTATTCATTCCTGGATCCTTGAAGAACAAGTGAAGCCAACTTAATGCTGCTTTGTTCATTCCTAGTGCCTATCAACAGAAAGCATGCTCCCAATCCATAGCCATAAGGAAACACAACAGTATTGCTGAGCCATAAGCTTTTCCAATTGTTTAGGGGCTGTAGAGAGGACCTTGGGGTATTACAGTGTTGATGAGCACTGTGGGGAAGAAGCTAGAGTTATTGTCTTGATGATGATGGGGAAATAGGACACATGCATGTATTATAGCACACATCCATATGAAACAAGACCTTATGTGCCTCCTACTCAATGGAAAAAAAAAAAAAAGCTTAACTTGGGAGAAAAGAGTCCCTTCTGAGGCAAAAAGTACCAAGCTTGGAGTTGCCTTGCAGCAAACAAACTTAGCAAATTCACTACTTAGAACCATCTTCACATATTACAAGTTTCTAGAGATGATGGATAAAACCAAGTTTTACAGCTAAATAAATGGGCCCTAAAGAAGTTTCTTTTGGGAATCATTTCAAAACAGGTCTTTCTTCTTCTTTCCTCTAAGGTTTAAACTACTACAAAAGTTGAGCATGAAGCCAGCAAGAAAATGAGGAAGGATGGAAGGTAAAACAAGAGAAAAATTAAAAGTATAGGTGACTTAACAGAGAATGACATCATGCACCAAATTATTGTAGTGGCTTAGCAGCTGGCCAGCAGCCACCCCAACTATTCATCAAGATCACTGGGGATAAAAGGCTCCAAGAAAATAATTTCAGAACTTTCTGATATTCACCCTTGGACTAAAAATTATTTCGTGAACCAGAGAGAACACCACTTGGGTAGTGACCTGCCAAACCAACCATGCTGGAGCAAAAAACCTGCACTGGTGGTATGGAGCATCACTATCTTGAAGTGCAAGTCTCAAAAATTAGGGTAAAGGTTTCATATGGAGAGAACTTCCATATTCTGTACTACTCTCTCCAACACACTGTCTTTTTCATCTAAGGAGAATATGTTCTCACTTGCCTTCCCAATTTCTTTCTTCATCATTGCTTTCTTCCTCCTCTTTGGAGTACTTAGTTTGCAACATCAGTAATTTAAAAACACAACTGTCCATTCCATATGACAAACTCTGAGAGTGGCATGCTGACATCATTGCAGTCTCCAAGACCCTGCAATGACTGTTCTATATTCAACCTTTTAAGTTTAGACACCTATTCCTCCACCCCCTATATTTGTATAACTCCGACTCTTCAGCCATTCAATCTATTTTTCTTTAACTCATCTGCCCTGATAACAGCACAGCTTTCATGTTCTCTGTCTTCTACCATTTTGTTTCTTTATTCCCCACCACATCAATGGAATATTACTTTTGGAACATGCCACCACCTTTTCTTCAAGTTCTTCTTTAAAGATTCATTTTATCCATCTGAGAATCAAAGACATTTACTTAGTTTTATTTATACCCAAACTTTGTAATTTTATTCCACTGTGCTTCTCATTAATCTCTGAATGACCGTGCTGTAATCTCATCCTTCCTTTCCCAACACCTGCCAGCTGCCACATTTTCACTTTTTACCCTTTAAAAGGCTCACCTTGTATGGCTTGGCTATTATGATAATAAATATTAATAATATTAGATTCAAGTTGAGCAACGTAGTCACTTCATCTCCCTTGCCCTCTCACAGTATCTTCCTGTGCTGATTATACTGGGTTGATTCAAGAGGCCATCAACCAATCTCCATGATGTATGCAAGGTAGAACTTGTTAAAAGTCAGTCTGTAAATAATGCTGATCTTGTTGATAGTCACTTGGCATTCATGAATATGATTCTGAGTTAGTGAGGTGCTTTGTGGCTGGGCCATTGAAATAGTTGTTATAATCAAGGTCAGTACAGGCACAACTGCAAGAGCCAGTGGGTTAAAACTCTGGCTTAGCTATTCCCACAGCCTGGTTCACTACAGTATCCATGACACTGAAAACTGGGCACTAGTTTGCCCACTATCCCAGCTGACCTGCCACTTTATCCCCTGGACCAGACCAACATACAGTGGTCCTTAAAGAACACAGTTCAAGTAGTCAGGTGCAGAAGCGCAATTTCAAGACGTTATGTGCTTTATTAAGGTGACTTTTACCAAAATGTGAGACCCTGGATAACCTCCAAAGTAGTCTGTAAAGACACAGACCATGCAGAATAAAGTACAAGGATGGATAAGTGACAAAGCAGAGGAAGAAGCTATACACTCAAGAGATATTAAGCACAGTCCTCAGAAATGAGCATTCTGATCTGATGGATTGGCAGATTTCAGATTGCTCCTTGCCTCTTTCTGATGAAAGCTCAAATAAGTGATAACAGAAGAAGCATTAGAAAATAAGCAGAATAGAGGCAGTACACTTGATTGGCAATTCAACAGGTATGGAATATGGCTCTTCAGATGCCATACTGGGAGTATTTCTCAATGCCATCACTAATGATATGAAAGAAATAATTAAGACAATTGTGAGGCAGGGAAGAGGAGCTGAGGAATATACTCTTGCTAGCCAAATAAGAACAAAGCAGGTGCAAAGTACAAGCCAAAGACGACAGTGATAATTTATAGATCCAGAAAGAGCCTAAGGTGGGTGCAAAACAAATTATCCACTTGAGAAGAAAAAAAATCTGATACATTAAGGGAAGAACTAACAAGAAAAAAAAAAAAAAAAGAGATTCCTAAGGAAGCAGATGCTATCTGTGGAGCCACAGAAGTGGTTAGTTTTAGTTTTTTTTTTAGTACCCCTGGAGTATACGTGAAAAAGAATCTCATAGGGCATAGGCAAGAGCAGAGATACTGTTTTTGTTCCCTATCACTTTCTGGCACCTTTGTCCACGTTGAAAAAGTAAAAAACAACATGTCATAAGAAAAAAACAAACTGTTTTTCAAGAGCCAACAGCTGCATACAAACTACCTCATATGGTAAAGCCACTGAAACTTTTTATGCTATCTCATTAGAAAAATAGCAAAAATGATGTAACAGAGAATGAATTTTACCCAAAGAAATGCTGAACAGTGGGAGCTCTCCTGGATTATTTTAGTTGAGTGTACACATCCATGTCACACCATCACTTCTTACTTAAAACCAGCTGCAGAAGTCTCCTGCTGCGGTTGGTGCTGTTAGCTGAAGCTCTGATCTTCCTGTCTTGATACAAGTCATCAAGTCACATTTCCTGCTGGAATTAAAGTAGCAGCCCCAAGGGACTATGCAGCTGCCCAATTTATATCAGAGAGATTCTGAAGCAAGCACCGGTATTTTTTTGAACTGCTTAATTCTTATTTATTTACTTTTTATAGCCTCCAAATTCTATTAAGCACTTTCTCCCTCTCCATTCTCCACTTTCCAAGCATTTGCATTTTGAAACAATTAAAAGAAAGCAGACATTTCAAGGCCTGTGCACAGAAACTGGAGGCAGGAAAAATGTATGGGTAAACTCACTGGCATCAAACTGAACTGTGACTATAGCATAAAACCGAGCCAACAGATCAAACAAAAAGCTTCAAAGATATCAGTTATTACCTCATTAAACAGTTGGATGGCACACATAGTACATAAATACTCTGTAGACTATTTGTAAAACTGCAAAAGCTGCAGATCATGGCACAGAATTATTTTGGGTCAGAGCAAGAAGAAATCAATAGGGGAAACCATCCTGGCTAAAAACTCAAAACACCCAGATGATCCAGTCATCACTAAAGATACTAGAAGTCAGAAATGCAGCCTACCATCTTTTTTGTTCTGTATTTCTACAACACTTAACACAGCAAGAACCAGGTCAGTGAAGAGTGTTCCTAACAGCTATGATAGTTTATGAAAAATAAGAGTTTAGAGAAGATCATGTGGCATCTCTAAGTAGCATCTGTAGTTAAACACAGATATCTAGAACTCAATGTCTTAGGTTACCAGGTGTTCAACACTACTTAACCATCAAGTGGAGTAAAAAAGTCTCTTATGTGACTTCTTTTTAAGTCTTTCATGAAGAATATCAAAACTGAGGCAAAATTGCTCTACTACACACCCAATAATCATAGAACCCTCAAATTAATCTTTTTTTTTTTTTAAAAAAACAAACCAACCAAATCAAACTAGAGTATGATAAATTGTGCATTATAAGGGCTCTTAGCTAGGTTCCACTTCCAAAATTACTTGAGAGCACATTATAATTAGCAAAGGTATGTGACACTTTTATACCCCTCTATGATGCATGATTAAAGCCAGGCAGCCCAGCTCTGCTGCAAGTTCTGCATGCCATCAAAACAGATGTGACAAGAACTACAAGCTGCTCCTGGACAGACTGTGAGAAAGCAGAGGCAGGTAGGATTTTGGCCATCAAAGAGGTAACACAAAATACAAAACTAATTAAACCTAAAAACCTCTTGGAGAGGTAGGTAAACAATGGTTAATATGAGGTTACATGAACTGTCTTATGCTTGAACTTCAGCAGTCCAGCCCAAGAACAAGGATGAGAACAAGCTTCTACCTTTCCCTCTGAGGTGCAACAGGGAGCACAGTTTACAAACCTAAATATCAACAGCTCAGCACAAGGATGCAGAGCACAAATAACTGGAGAACGCAGTGCTGTAACACTGCTGTGATGATCTGTGAAATTGCTGATTTTTCCCATGTGAGACAGATACCTCCTACCTGTCTGCAATAAAAAAATAAATAAATATGGAGGTCTGGCCCATTGTGAAAAGACAAATCTAAACTCCATACAGATTTTGCCTCTTACATTTGCACACTTTTGTCCGCAGAACACTCAAAAAAACAATTAGTGTCTCAGCTCCTAACCAGTAACTGGGGACAAGGTAGAGTAGGGAAGCTGTGCATCAGCCACCAAGGCTCTAGAACTCAGGTTGGAGGGAATTACAGGTGTTGGAAATAAATGTGTAAGAAATAAGAAGCATCTTAGGCTTTGAAAACACACATATGTTTTGGATAAACATTCCATGGCTGCTTTGTGAAAACAAACAGTGGCACAAGTTGTTTCTGAGAAACATATCTAAGCCATCATTTTTATTCTTGTTTATCTACAGATTTCTGTATTTAGACTCTATCTTAATGCTTCTTCCTTCATTACATCCTTCTACATACAGCACCTTTGCCTCTGTTTCCAGGTAGCCTCCCTCCCCTCTTCCTCTGCTGTGCTGCAGAGCCCACGTCCCTAACACGCCAGTGGCTCCAGGCACTTTTCCTTACATATTCCTTTAGCCATTTCCCCTGCATTGCTTTTGTGGTGCACTTTTCCCCATCTCCTCTGCAGAAACTACTCATTATTCCCCTGCCAGAGAGATAGTTGTCTTCTACAGGAGGTGCAGTACAAAGGTGGCAGCTGGTTTCTCCTCCAGGCATCTCATGCTTTCAACCTTTTGGGTGAGGTGCAAGTTCACACAGCAACAGCTCCATAGGTAACTACCCATGTCACACACACACCTTGACTAGGCAGCATAAATCCACATTTGAGTTATCAGCTCTTCCTTCTGCACTGGTGTTACCTCCTCACAGCTTTTGCATCTCAGAGTTAACCAAAACAATTTTTACACAGGCACAAAGTGGGACCTACATGCAACACTGCACTTGAGTGTATACACATGTGTATGTGTGCAACCTCCTCACACAGATGGACAACTTGCCAGTGTCCAGTGACTCACCTGTGATTGATCCCTGAGTTTTGGTAGTTAAAACCACTGGGAAAAAAGGAGAGGTAAAAACAGTGCAATTGCTAAGTGGACACTTAGATCTAGAGAGTTTAGAAGAACTTCACAATGTGGAATGTATGAAATTTATCCAAGACAAATCTTCCACTGCTTCTGTAAGGGTGAGCTGGTTAAGGTGGGCAAAACACTTAAGCCACTACTTCCTGGTGTTTCTGATATGAATAAATAAACTTGTTGTGTGTATGTGGGCATGATTATATTGCCTTGTGGCTGTGTGGCTGTTTGGATGAAGGAGGTATATGGCTGCAGTCCCTTTACAGTCATGCTTCTCATCACATCAGTTTCAGAGACAGTAAATGCAGTGCAGGTGCCTGCTTCAGGTCCTGATACTTACTCTGCATGTCAACACAACAATGCAAGAGAACTGAAGTGGCAGATATGTGTGTGTCTGTGTCCGTGTATAAGAAACTATATAAATGTTGTTGAACATAACCAGTTCAATATAAATACAGCTTTCCACGCAAGTACCTATGGTTATGCTTCTGCACCACCAGGGAATATCAGGGAGCAGAATTGCTTAACATCTCCTCTAAGCAACTGCAAGTGNGGCAAAATTGCTCTACTACACACCCAATAATCATAGAACCCTCAAATTAATCTTTTTTTTTTTTTAAAAAAACAAACCAACCAAATCAAACTAGAGTATGATAAATTGTGCATTATAAGGGCTCTTAGCTAGGTTCCACTTCCAAAATTACTTGAGAGCACATTATAATTAGCAAAGGTATGTGACACTTTTATACCCCTCTATGATGCATGATTAAAGCCAGGCAGCCCAGCTCTGCTGCAAGTTCTGCATGCCATCAAAACAGATGTGACAAGAACTACAAGCTGCTCCTGGACAGACTGTGAGAAAGCAGAGGCAGGTAGGATTTTGGCCATCAAAGAGGTAACACAAAATACAAAACTAATTAAACCTAAAAACCTCTTGGAGAGGTAGGTAAACAATGGTTAATATGAGGTTACATGAACTGTCTTATGCTTGAACTTCAGCAGTCCAGCCCAAGAACAAGGATGAGAACAAGCTTCTACCTTTCCCTCTGAGGTGCAACAGGGAGCACAGTTTACAAACCTAAATATCAACAGCTCAGCACAAGGATGCAGAGCACAAATAACTGGAGAACGCAGTGCTGTAACACTGCTGTGATGATCTGTGAAATTGCTGATTTTTCCCATGTGAGACAGATACCTCCTACCTGTCTGCAATAAAAAAATAAATAAATATGGAGGTCTGGCCCATTGTGAAAAGACAAATCTAAACTCCATACAGATTTTGCCTCTTACATTTGCACACTTTTGTCCGCAGAACACTCAAAAAAACAATTAGTGTCTCAGCTCCTAACCAGTAACTGGGGACAAGGTAGAGTAGGGAAGCTGTGCATCAGCCACCAAGGCTCTAGAACTCAGGTTGGAGGGAATTACAGGTGTTGGAAATAAATGTGTAAGAAATAAGAAGCATCTTAGGCTTTGAAAACACACATATGTTTTGGATAAACATTCCATGGCTGCTTTGTGAAAACAAACAGTGGCACAAGTTGTTTCTGAGAAACATATCTAAGCCATCATTTTTATTCTTGTTTATCTACAGATTTCTGTATTTAGACTCTATCTTAATGCTTCTTCCTTCATTACATCCTTCTACATACAGCACCTTTGCCTCTGTTTCCAGGTAGCCTCCCTCCCCTCTTCCTCTGCTGTGCTGCACCTACCCCGCCCGTTTAACGCCAGTCATCCACGGCGCTTTTCCTTAGAACTTATGTGTGTTTAGCCACATTCATCATTCTGAATGAGCGTTCTTGATGAAGCATCCACTGGCCTGTTTCGCTCTTTCTGCTACACTTTAACAAATGACAACTGCTCTACGTATTTTTCATTTGTTAAAAATAAAAAGCTAAGTGAAGAATAGGCCCGGCAAATTTTTCTTTTACTCCTCTGGTAACTTTCCTAGAAAATGGAATACCACATGCATTTAAACGGCATGCAAGTTCACACATACAAATCTAAATGGTGCATATAGATGTATCTTTTGTATTTTCAAAACACTCCACAGCAGAATACGGTGTTTTCACAGCAGATCAGTAAGGCATTCTATCCCATAGCAACAGAAGTAGTTCAATATTCTCATGAAAGTGATGCATTATGTCCCACTACAATCAGCTAGGGGACTGATTCTGTGATATACACAATGCCTTGACGTGAGACACTTGGCATCTTTTGGCATCAGGCCAGCAATACATCACACTGG
>VYZU01075779.1:0-27428 GCA_013401355.1 Ceyx cyanopectus | reverse complement strand
GGCAAAATTGCTCTACTACACACCCAATAATCATAGAACCCTCAAATTAATCTTTTTTTTTTTTTAAAAAAACAAACCAACCAAATCAAACTAGAGTATGATAAATTGTGCATTATAAGGGCTCTTAGCTAGGTTCCACTTCCAAAATTACTTGAGAGCACATTATAATTAGCAAAGGTATGTGACACTTTTATACCCCTCTATGATGCATGATTAAAGCCAGGCAGCCCAGCTCTGCTGCAAGTTCTGCATGCCATCAAAACAGATGTGACAAGAACTACAAGCTGCTCCTGGACAGACTGTGAGAAAGCAGAGGCAGGTAGGATTTTGGCCATCAAAGAGGTAACACAAAATACAAAACTAATTAAACCTAAAAACCTCTTGGAGAGGTAGGTAAACAATGGTTAATATGAGGTTACATGAACTGTCTTATGCTTGAACTTCAGCAGTCCAGCCCAAGAACAAGGATGAGAACAAGCTTCTACCTTTCCCTCTGAGGTGCAACAGGGAGCACAGTTTACAAACCTAAATATCAACAGCTCAGCACAAGGATGCAGAGCACAAATAACTGGAGAACGCAGTGCTGTAACACTGCTGTGATGATCTGTGAAATTGCTGATTTTTCCCATGTGAGACAGATACCTCCTACCTGTCTGCAATAAAAAAATAAATAAATATGGAGGTCTGGCCCATTGTGAAAAGACAAATCTAAACTCCATACAGATTTTGCCTCTTACATTTGCACACTTTTGTCCGCAGAACACTCAAAAAAACAATTAGTGTCTCAGCTCCTAACCAGTAACTGGGGACAAGGTAGAGTAGGGAAGCTGTGCATCAGCCACCAAGGCTCTAGAACTCAGGTTGGAGGGAATTACAGGTGTTGGAAATAAATGTGTAAGAAATAAGAAGCATCTTAGGCTTTGAAAACACACATATGTTTTGGATAAACATTCCATGGCTGCTTTGTGAAAACAAACAGTGGCACAAGTTGTTTCTGAGAAACATATCTAAGCCATCATTTTTATTCTTGTTTATCTACAGATTTCTGTATTTAGACTCTATCTTAATGCTTCTTCCTTCATTACATCCTTCTACATACAGCACCTTTGCCTCTGTTTCCAGGTAGCCTCCCTCCCCTCTTCCTCTGCTGTGCTGCAGAGCCCACGTCCCTAACACGCCAGTGGCTCCAGGCACTTTTCCTTACATATTCCTTTAGCCATTTCCCCTGCATTGCTTTTGTGGTGCACTTTTCCCCATCTCCTCTGCAGAAACTACTCATTATTCCCCTGCCAGAGAGATAGTTGTCTTCTACAGGAGGTGCAGTACAAAGGTGGCAGCTGGTTTCTCCTCCAGGCATCTCATGCTTTCAACCTTTTGGGTGAGGTGCAAGTTCACACAGCAACAGCTCCATAGGTAACTACCCATGTCACACACACACCTTGACTAGGCAGCATAAATCCACATTTGAGTTATCAGCTCTTCCTTCTGCACTGGTGTTACCTCCTCACAGCTTTTGCATCTCAGAGTTAACCAAAACAATTTTTACACAGGCACAAAGTGGGACCTACATGCAACACTGCACTTGAGTGTATACACATGTGTATGTGTGCAACCTCCTCACACAGATGGACAACTTGCCAGTGTCCAGTGACTCACCTGTGATTGATCCCTGAGTTTTGGTAGTTAAAACCACTGGGAAAAAAGGAGAGGTAAAAACAGTGCAATTGCTAAGTGGACACTTAGATCTAGAGAGTTTAGAAGAACTTCACAATGTGGAATGTATGAAATTTATCCAAGACAAATCTTCCACTGCTTCTGTAAGGGTGAGCTGGTTAAGGTGGGCAAAACACTTAAGCCACTACTTCCTGGTGTTTCTGATATGAATAAATAAACTTGTTGTGTGTATGTGGGCATGATTATATTGCCTTGTGGCTGTGTGGCTGTTTGGATGAAGGAGGTATATGGCTGCAGTCCCTTTACAGTCATGCTTCTCATCACATCAGTTTCAGAGACAGTAAATGCAGTGCAGGTGCCTGCTTCAGGTCCTGATACTTACTCTGCATGTCAACACAACAATGCAAGAGAACTGAAGTGGCAGATATGTGTGTGTCTGTGTCCGTGTATAAGAAACTATATAAATGTTGTTGAACATAACCAGTTCAATATAAATACAGCTTTCCACGCAAGTACCTATGGTTATGCTTCTGCACCACCAGGGAATATCAGGGAGCAGAATTGCTTAACATCTCCTCTAAGCAACTGCAAGTGTTGCCAAACTATCTTCATCTCCACAATTATGCTTTGCTATTAACATGACTCATAGAAGAGCAAATAAAACACACTGTAACAAGCCTTCATTATCACTGGGAGCACATTTCACTGTCTGAGTGGTGATCCTCTAAAAAATTATGTTCTACAGATGTCTCCATTTGAAAGGCTGCTTCGGGGAACACTAACAAAGCATCTCTGGATGTCAAAACATCAAGAGAACATGTCAAATTACTTTCCAACGTCCTGCAACTCAGAAGATTCCACAGTCCTCCTGTTTCTCAGAAAATAATTACTACTGCCCCCCATAAAGCAATAGGATCTTCCATGCAAGCAAAGTGGCTGCAGAGCAGCAAGTTTTATTCTATGCAATACGTGTAAAATGGTGAAAACTTATGTGATGATTAAAAGATATCACTAATTTGACCTATTACCAGTGCAGAGCATAACAGCAGATGTGAACATTCACTGTATGTGCTAGTTCTGCAGCAGAGCAATAAACACATTTGCATGAGACCTGAACAAAGAACTTTGCTTAACAATGAGTCTGTAAAATTAAAAACCTGCAACTCAAACCAAGAAGAGCTGGAATTCCCTTCCACTTGGTGAAGCATCTGGCCTGATTGCTGGTGGCTGCCAATCATTGCCATGTCATCACTCCAAAGCTGTGAAACATCCCCGTGACAGTGTTAATTAGCTTCCCTTGCAAAGCTTAAGCCACCGAGTGAGGTTACTCACGTGATGTCTCTGCGCTGATAGCAACCTTGAAGAAGGCAGGCGATCAGATCGCTGATAAACTCCACATCATCCCTGTGAAGAGCAGCTTCCAGTTCCTAATGAGCAGAAAGGAGAGAGAAAAAAAAAAAATCCAACTGTCAAACTAACTCCTTCAAATCTTCTGCTAGCTGATTGGGACCAAAAAGACCCCAAGCAGCCTCAAATGTGTGCAGAGCAGCAGAGCATACGCTGGGTAAGCCAACCATTCCCATCATTAAAAATACAGCTGCTACTGCCTCTTCATTGCAAGAGTTTATGGCAAGACCTTGAAAAGCTTTTACTGAATGTCACTTTCTAGCCACAAGACTAATGCTTTTGTCTGGAAACAGAAAAACAGGGTTCAGTGAGGTTGAGATACTACAGCCTAATAAGAGAACCACAATTTCACCATGTTCAGCTGATGGGCAGGAATCAACAGTTTCATTCTCTTGCTTTGCTTTCCACTTGCAAAAGCTGGTGAGTTCATTTAAAAGATGTGCTCAGAAAGCATGGCCTTAAAAGCCACTTATACAGAGAAGTAGCAGTTTCAGGAGGCCAGTCAGAAATGACTGAAAGCTAGCAAGCAAGTGCCTCAAAGAAAAGCAGGCATTTTGATCATTTAACTTTGTTTGTTTTGTTGTTGGGTTTTTTGCCTGTTTTTCCCTCAGGTAAGAGAGAAAGAAAGAATGGAGGGATGCCAGACCTCAAGACCCAAAACCCCAACCCTTAAAGGAGAGGTGGAGAGTACCATGGCTTATTTCAGCATGATGGAGTCTATGTAAAGGTGTGATGCAGGAACTGACCCATAAAAAGGATAAATTTCTGAAGTGCAATTACTACCAAATTTGCATATTTTGTGAGAAATACCTAGCTTTCAGCTAGAAACTTCAAGCTTTTTGTTCAAAGTCTTACTAGGTTAACTACAGATCTATTTATATGCCAGAAAATAATTTACAGTAAGAAAAATCCACTTCCTATAAGACTATTATAGTAGTACACAGCACTTAACACGATTTAATATGGATAAACAACGTGGGCATAAGCAGCTCTTCTTTTTGGGTTTCAGAATAAATAATGGATTGAATACAAATTCCTACTTGAATGTTACTCAACAGACTGTTACACAAATGGCTAAGCTAATAGCTACAGAATAAAGGTTAATGGCCAGAGAAAAAAGGATAAACGTTTTGGCACTTACCCAGTAAAGAAGAGAAAGAGCTTTTTTATTAGACAACAGTAACTGCGGTAATAAAATTATTGATAACAGATTGCAGATTAAATGCAGCTTGTAGGTTTTTATTGGAAATATATTAATGGCATATTTTCATTATCAACAACACTCTTATTTACCTCGTGTAACATCCAAAGTGTTTCATGAGCAGAAGCCTGACACCTGCCCTGTGAAGAATGTATTAATGCATCTATTATATGTGGAAACTTGAGGCAAGGAAAGGGCAGTGGGCAGCCAAAGCCTGACACAGCATCCCTGCCACAGGAATCTCTGTCCTGGCCTCTAGATGACAACCCTACTTAATGACAAGTTAAGACAAAAACTGCAGTTGCTGCTCACAATCCCTTGGAGAGAGCAATATTATTGTTGTATAAATAGTAATCTCACTATATAAATAGCAATCACTGACTGAATTCACTTGGCAAGTGGTTTGTATTTTTGAAGTGTTGACATATTTTATTAGTAAATTGCTTTAGTGGACATCTACTGTCTTACAAATTATACCTAAGGGGGGGGGTGGCTCCCCACAGCAAAGTATGTGTGTTAAATCATGCCAGGTGTGTTACCACAATAAAGTTGCAGATTCTGAAAAATAACATGTTAGGACCCAGAATAAAGGGCAGGTGGGAAAGCAAGTCTCAAGGATGGTCCCCTCAATTCAGCCTTTCCCTCATCTGCATATACTTGTGCACTAAAGCTGTCAGTCAGCAGCCTGCTTCTGCCAGGATGCAAGTCTTTTGTATGAAGGAATATTTAAATTGCTTCCCGTGAGCCTCTTCAGCCTGCTGTTTGACTAACACTCCTTAAGCAGTGACCACAACTGGCTCAGATAGCCCCTATCTGTAGCCATTGTTTTCCAGGCCCAGGAGTGACCTTTACATTTCTGGAGCCAGTGGGTCACCCCAGGAGCTGAGGGACATTCCTCAGGCACTGGGCATGGTACTGTGTTCTGGGCAGTGACCCACCAGTCACTTCCAAAACACGTGGCTGGATGACTTCCCTCCCTCTCTAGCTGCCTACTCTCTCCCAGATGCGTGCTGGTTATCCTTGCCTTCCTGGCAAGTAGTATGGCACTGATTTGGGACCTGACTGGGCTGCAGACAGAACTTGCAGCAGTCTGCTAATGGGAGCACTGGGCATGCAGGGTTAAGAGGCTCTGGCACAAGTCAGGATTAATCAGCACCAACATAGCACAGGACTAACAAAGGTCCCTCCTTATCAGGCATGAAGCTGTCAGAGCCTCTGTAGCAAGGCACTTGCACCCTGCAACAGCACCCCATGGATGCTGCCTGTAGTCCACTCTGGTCCTCTGGTGCCTACCAACTGTCACATCAGAGGTTATGGTAAAGTACAGTGAAAGCATTTATCATGGGTTAAAAAAAAAAAATAAAAAAATACATCATCCTATAAAGTTTTTGTCTACTTTTTTCTGTCACTTCTTGTCATAGGGCAAGAACAGTGACAGGCACTTTAATTTCCATGGGCTGGGTCCATTTGCCCTGATTAACTGAATGTCACAATTCTCTATCCTAATGCATTCTCCAGCTTTCCAAGCCAAAACACCTAAATCCTGGACTTTCCCCACATGCCCAGGGTGCTGTAAGAATGCCAGACACCAGGAGGATGCAATGCAAATCTTACCATCTCAGGACCTAAAATGAAGAATTTTGATTCCCTTGGGTTTTCACCTAACCCTTCGGCCCACATTTTGCAGGAGGAAGAATAAACCTTATTTTTCCAGCCCTCCCCTCCAAGAAGGGATGGCCAGCAAAGCAGCACAGTGCCTGAGCAACACATCTGCACAGAGGTGGCTGAAGCCATGCCAAGGACTCCCAGGAGAAAAAGGCCACCAAACTCCCCCCTTTGGCCCTCAGAACAAACCCTGCCCCGAGTGCCTGTCCCCCTGGCCTGGGTGAGCAGCAAGCAGCTGAGCTTCCTCCCCACCACCATCCCCCCCACGCCTCCAACCCTTTTGTTTTTCCCCTTTTCTCTTTGAGCATTGAGCTGTGAGCACAGAAATCTGAACCTTGCCAAAACGCTTTGGGGCCGGCACAGAAAGGAAACAGAAGAGGCAGCAAATCAGCAGAGGAAGCGGGGGGACACATCTCCTCCTCCTCCTCCTCCTCTAGCTGGAAAGAGCAACAGACAGGAGAAAAGCAGGATTCTCCCCCTCTCCAGCTGGCGTCACACTTCATTAGGGAAAAGCCTGTTTAACGTCTTTCCCTCCCCCCAGCCCGGGACTAAATCCCCCCTGAGTCAGGCAAAGGCTGTCGGGTAGAGGCAGCCACTGGAGCAAGGGTGACCACCTCACCCAGGAGGGGCACTGGCCCGGAGCAGGGTTAGCTGGGGAGGGTGAGAGGGCACCAACCCATCCCTCCTTGCTCCCTGGGAAAATAGCTGCAGCAGTGAGCTGGGAGAAAAGGACCCACCTGCCCCACGCTAGGTACTCTGACAGCTTGGTTAACCCCACCAGGGAGCTGATGACCAAGGGTTGAGTTCAAAATGAGCTCTGCTCCCCCAGAGCTGCTGAGAGCATCTATTGAGCTCTTACGTTGCCTGCACTTTGTTGCCATTGCTGCTTTGGTCTGCTGTGGCAGCCTCTGGACGTGTGGTGACCCAAGCCCTACGCTGCCCAAAGGATACTCCTATCCCAATATCTGCCCAAACTTTTGAGAGGAAAGACAGCTGACTTCTCAGGGAAAAGTAAATGAAGGTGTCCACAGCTGCAGCAGCAACGCCAGCATCACCCACAGCAGCACAGCAGAGGTGATGGTGGGGCTGCTGCATGCTCTTGCTTTTTGAGCTATGGAAAGCAGATGGTGGGACTCCAGCTTCTAGCAAGCTGCCTGCTTGATGGGCTGCCTCATAATGTTTAGGGCCCTCATTTCAGAAGACAAGATCCTCCAAATCTGTAGGTAAGCCCAGCATGTGCAAGAGCCCAGCATGAGCAGGCTGCGTGCTGAGATTCAGAACCACATTTTAAAGGCCTCCTCTGGAGCTGAATCAGCTATAACCAAATCTGATAGACATAACCAGTTTAAGCACAGCTAAGCCTTGTCCAAGTTAGCCATCAGTTTATAAACCTCAATCCCTTCAGCTCTATTTCCATACCGCTGCTGTTATCAGCTTTCCATTGCAATGCTCCCAAGTGACTCAACAGGCTTTTGCAGAGGCTTTAGGAGATCACTGAAAGCTACCAGTGGGCTGTGCTGAGCCAGACCCAACCCATGCACTGAAATTTCAATGCCATGACTGAATAGTCAGGACATTCTTTTCCCCTCACAGATAATTAATGACAACAGGTACCCAGGCAAGAGTCTCTCCCTGCTTTTGCCTACTGTCAGCATATGGAAATAGTATTCAAATTATGAAACCTACTGAGAGTCACCTGCTCTTCAGTACAAGCCAGGAGGGCATTGCAGGGAGCTGGTGGTAGGGCCACAGTAGTGGGTGCAGATGATTGCCAGAAAGTAAGAAAGAAGTTATGCTCCTGATCCTGGTGGAGTATCCCAGCTAGTTCTTTTAAGTGGCTCATTATCCAAGTCTGCAGTTGGACTTGCTGAGCTCAGTTCCCTCACAGTCCTACACAGGCCTCCATCCTGCCCTCATGCTATATGATGCTCAAGGGCTTTATGGCTTCCCCTGACTTCTCCACTCTGCCTTTCCACCTGAGGGGGAGTGGATGCTGAACACCCTTTCCCTGTCCTCCTAGCAGCAAGGACCAAGTCAGCAGCTCTCCTTGAGGAAACATCTTCATCTTTTCCACTAGTGATCACAAGAGCGGGGGAAACCAGGCTGGCCTTCTGCAGGAGCTTTGGGGGCACAAAGCAAAGAGGTTTAGTGATACTCAACATCACAGGGGTCCCAGCTCTTCTCTGAGCTGACACACTGGTATGCATAAGTGCAGGGGATGAAGAGCAAACACCTGAAGGAGGAGAAAAGCTGTCTTGTCAGAAAAGGACTGTCAGCTGGGGAGAGGAAAAAAGCAAGAGCAGCAAAGGTATTGCCTTTTCCCATTTCTTTAGATCCTCTTTTAAAGTCTGTCAGTACCTTACAAGATCTCCACCTCCCTTGACTTTCTGTGAGGAGACTTTGAAGGCTATTTCAAGCACGTTGTAAATAGGGGCATAATGTTACTCAAGGGCTAAGCAGAGGTGTGAGATGACAGCTTTGTACGAGGGAGAATTTGTCATATTGCCTCCATGTTACAGCTGTTTGCAAAGAACAAATCCCATGTACTCCTGCCTGGTGCTGGCAGTGCAACAGGCAAGGCCAGCCACCCTCTCCTGCAGCAGCTGCCTTCAGCTGGGAAAGGGGATGTACAAACATCTATTCTGCAAATAGTTTTGAAAAGGCAAACTCTTTCCAATGCCAATGGACTTTTTTAGTCAGGCTAGGAGTTTCAAGGCTTGCTTTATAGGCATGCCCTGGTTTAGATACACACCCCCATCATCAGAATGGTTAAAAATCTGAGACCACCATGCTACCCATCTACCACCTTTCGTACTCTCCAGAACAGTTATGGCTTCTTGTTCTCCATCCACATTAACCTGCTGCCTGATCTCTTCCCTGGGACAGGGACCCTCCCCTGTTTGCACAGCATGCTACCATTTGGACTCCAACTGGAATTTTTCACTGCTGCGTAATACAAACAGATATGAGCAGCTCACACGGGGTGGCTAAACTGTACTGAAAAGAGATTTCAGACCAATCAATCCAGTCTCCCTCATGCCCCATAGAAGCACACGTGCTAATAAAGCTTTCCTCTCCTCCTAGCTCATCTTGCTTGCACTGCAAGCAATTTAGGACAAGAACTACAATCGTTATGAATTTTATGTATTGTCAGCACTTAAAAGATGTAAAACAGCTACTCAGCCCATTTCCTCACCCTGCAAAGTACCTTTTCAGAAGGGCAAGGGACATGTGAAGCTCTGAAGTAACAAGCTATTAGATTCTGTTTAATCGTTAGACATTAGTACTTTATGCCTCTGGAGCAGCTTTCATCCTAGAGCATCAAAGCATTTAAGGAACACTCAGTAAAGCCTGGCAGCACCTGTGAAGGAAGGGGAGGCACCCACCCACATGCAGAGCAATTTTACAGATGGAGAAACCAACACAAGCCCCAGCATCCTTACCAGGGGCTTCACTCAGGGGCATGGCTAAGAGAGAAGCCATAAGGCTTGACACTTGATGCCACTGCAATCATCTTTCTCCTCCAGCAGTTTTATTAGCAGCCAAAGCATTTGGAGATCGTGCTTTTTTTTAACTCAGAAGGATCCTTTCTTCCTTTCAAAGTAATCCCCTCTTCCTTCAGAGCAGATAATCTACACCATTTCCCATAAACCAGTCATGCTGGCTGAGGGGCAAGCATTGCACTGGGCACTGAGGAGGCTTTACATGGGTGGGAGACAGAAATTTTAAGCACAGCAGAAATGATGGTCTCCAGCCTGTGGTTTGCAAACCTCTTGCAGACCCTGTGGAAGACTTTCAAGAGGCCTGCAAAGGGCAATTAAGACGTGCAAGCTTAACACCAGTCTGCTTAAATTCCTAATCAGGGGTCCACACCTTTATGGGATAAGAGGAGATTCATGCCCTTAAAAAAAACAACAAACCAACAAACCAAAACACCTCCACAAAACGGCTGACCACTGTTGCCCAAGCCACAAGTTCCACTTCTCTAGCTGAAAATAATCTCCAAGCACAACAGGATGAGAGGAAACACAGTCTGCTTGAATTGCATCCTGTTTGCCTTGCCATCAGAAAGATATAATTTATTATCACCTAGAAAGTATCTCTCCCAGTAGCTGTGCTTGTATGGAGTATTAAATGTATTCAAATTACTAAACTCCTTGTATACAGATTGTGCTNGCGCAGAGGGTTGGGTGTGGGGCGGGGGGGGGGGGGGGGGGGGGTGTGTGTGTGGTGGTTGCTGGGAAGACTGATTTTGCTGGTGACTGGAAGAAGAGACATCCCTCCACTTTTAAAAAGTGTGGAAAGGAAGACCCTGGGAACTACTGACCTGCCAGCCTCACCTCTGTGCCTGGGAAGGAACAGATCCTCCCAGAAGGTATGTTCAGGCACATGGAAGACAAGGAGGTAATTCAGTAGAGTCAGAACAGCTTTACCAGGGGGCAAGTCCTGCCTGACCTATCTGCTGGCTTTCTACAATGAAGTAATACAGCAGTAGACAGGGGAAGCAGGAGAAGAGCTGGGGATGTCATCTATCTTGACTTTGACTCCAGACAGCTGGAGGTTGTAACCATTCTGAAGCTAACCCCTACAGATTACGTATTGCTAAGCTCTCGCAGTCCCATGCCAGTAGTACCTTGTGGGTAAAAACAAACCAAAAAACCCCAAAGTCCCTCTCTCCACAAAGGCTGAATTTAGCATTCCTGGTTATGAGCTACCAGTACCTACCAGCAGCTAAAGACTGAAAATTTTAGCAACTGTTTTACATAGCACCTTGGGTGAGGCACAATCACTCTGGTGGGGAACAGCACTGGCACAACTCTCCCTCTTCTTGATGTTGTTTCCAAAAACAACATCCCCGGGTTAGCTACGGTCCCTCCCCAGACGATTCTGCCACACGATAAATAAAGAACAGCTGATCCTGCCGTGTCACCATCTCCTGCAGTAAGAGGCTTCCTGGGTACCTAGTGGGAGTTCTGCTAAGCTTTTAAGCCCATTGGCAACGTGGGGAACAGTCTGTAGCTCCAAAGCCAAGAGGCTCGAAGTAATAATCCGATTTCAAAGCTCCTCCTCCTCTCCAGCCAAAGGCAGCAAGGGAGGATGAGATCAGACTGTAGATGCTCTTCATTTTAGGTCTGGCCATTTTGCTCATCTGCTCAGCATGAGCACGGGGAAGGGAAAGGATGAGTGCCAAAATCTGGAATGGATTACTTGGCTAAAGTTTCTGCAAAGATTTCAAGAATTGTTTTTCAAGAAGAAGAATAATTTAATTTAAGGGGCTTTTCACTACTCTCAATATAGCCAGACTGGCCCACCTAAGCCAACCTCCACTTTTCTAGTTAATGTGCTGGCCAAAACTGGGGGATTTACCCTCGTGTACTGCTGACACAACATGGCATCCAAGCCATGCAGCTGGTTTACACTCCTGCCACGGAACTTCTGTAACAGCAACGAGTGGTGCTTTGGCATTTACACTGCTCTCCTCCCACCCCCACATTGCTGTGGGATGTTATTACCTGCCAGTTGATAAGCAAGTCATGAAAAAACTATCTTTGTGGGCATCAAAATAAATAGAAATCACAGATCATCCCTTAAGGGTTCAGATGATACTTTTATATCCCTTCTGTCCCTCAGACCAAAAACAACCACCTGGTTTTTGAATGGGGGAAGAAAGATCCCTGCTGCCCCTTGCCTGGAAAAGCAGGATGAAATGATAAAATTCATTAGGATAAAAAAAGGCTGTAAAGACTCGCTCTCCCCTTTCATTTGATCTCCCCAGCCAGCCATTCTTCTGCCTCCTCTTTGGAGGCTGCAGCCCACAGCCTACCCACCGCAAACAAATCCTGGTGGGCAGCTCAGCGGGGCCATCGGCCTTAAAGTGCTGGTGGCACTGAAAACTCTGCCTTCTCACTCCGGGTTAGACAAAAGAAAAGCTGCTGCCAGAGCCTGCAGCCACCCGCAGGTGTCCCATGGGCTTCTACTACCATGCGTGGCCTGGCTGAATGCCACCACAGTACCACGCTGAAAGCCATCTTCCAACTTTTCTTTTTTTGTTGTTGTTTTTCTACTAATTTAGCAAGAAGAATTTGCCAAACTATAAAACAGCTGCCTAGCAGTATCAACCCCGACGGTGCAGCCAGCCAGCTATGCAGATGTGTGAACTGCCTGTTTGCAACAGGCTTAGTCTCAAGCCTAAGAATATGTTTTAAAAACACAGAACTATTCCATGGCGTAACAGCTTGTGGAACCATAACTAATAGGTCTCTCGTACTCTTAGATAACTGTCTGCACTACTCTGGATAGCCAAAAGCACCACCTTGCTTATCTACCAGACTCTCTCATATTAATCCAAGCTTATACAGTCCAGGCATACAAAAAATAATGGCTTTTATACAATTAAAAAAAAAAAAATTATAGAAACACAGATGCTTCCATCCTAATGAGAGATCTATGCAGTAAGGGACAGGCTTGTCATAGGAAATAGTGTTTGAAGCATCACAACATGAGTCACAGTTCCTTACATAGCCCTGGCTGTGGTCCAAGTCAACACAGGATCCAATGTCAAAATAAATACAAGAAGTTACCTCTTCTACTACTCACACTCTACCCTTCAGCCCCGTTTAAATAAAATCTGTATTTCAACACCTATGTGGAAAAGTGCCCCTGAGCTTTTAAAATCTGTTTGGGACTCAGAACTTCTACTCCCATGTCCTCAGCAGCCTCCATGCTCCCTTGGTTGTCCAGCTGAGCACACAGACCTGCTCTGCTCTGCTGAACCAATGTCTTTCACAGGATGCTAGTGAAAACCCAAACAGGACTCAACAGGATTGCCTGGTGACCAAGGTTACTGCTCTCAAGGCTGGAATCAGCCAAGAGATGAGCTGGGAGCCCCACAGGAATTCCCGTTCCCTTCCCTGCAGCTGAGGAAAGGTGAAGGGGAGAAGGTTGTGCTCAGAAAAACAAATCAAAAAGCTGTCAGCCCCAAGGTTTATAGGCTGAGTAAAGCATAAAATCTCAGAAGCTGTTTCTTGTGCCATACTGAGAGTAACTCAACATGCACACAAGCATCACCAGTGCACTTCTGCAGACTAAGGCCCCTCAACCAGAGGTGGCCACGAACCACCATCTCCACCTGGGTCTCTAGAAGGAGCTCAGTTCACATGTGCATTTGCCAAGGGAAACAATAAAGGGCCCTTCTCATGCTTAGATGACGGACTTTCTGTATTTTACTCATTTTTACATCTGGCAATGCTGCTCCATAAAAAAGGTGATGGAGTGCTTGTAGTTCTCCTTCCAAAGCACAGGATGAATATCTTCTTCACCACATATGCCATACAGCAATTCTCTTGCTTAATTTAATGACATATTTATAGCCAATAAATTTGCAGCTCCCTACAAACACTTGGCTGTTTACACAATAACATTTATATCTGCCAGAAACGACAAATTATTATTGTTTATTATTATTATGTTCATAAATGTTAATGCTAACTACACTCTTAAAACACGTATTGTAAACAGCACTGTAATTCGAGAGAAGGGCAGTAAACTACTGCCCAGACACAGAGGAAAGCAGGTCTATTGCTGTAACAGTTATTCTACAGACATTAGGTTGGAGCACCTTTTTCTCCTCAATTCTTTCCTGCCTTCCAGAACAAGAAAAAAATAAAAAAAAAACCAACCCAATTTGCTCCATTACATTAAAAAAAACCCCACAAATGTCTGTTACATCTTGTAAACTGTAATAGCCAGCTTTGTTTCTGCAATTCAGTGCAGAAGTGATGACACTGGATTATCCAAAGATCTGCACAAAACGCTTTGGTTGGATGAAATTGCTGATCTGCCCGAAGTGAGGAAAAAAACCCAAACCACAGTAACAGATAATTATATAACCAGCTTCTAAAAATGTTATTAGTGGAGCATGGGATCAGGAAAGCCCTGGCTTTTATTCTCACTTCATGCACTCAGGAGAGCTAAATCTTTGTCCACCTCTCTCCTCCCCCGTCCAAAAGTTAGATACTTTTTAGCCAACTCTGTAAAACACTTGCAATGTCTGAATAAAAGCAATGCTGAGGTTAATGTGATGCTGCTTCTCTAACATTCAGATGCTGTGTTCTACCTTGGTAAGAGAGAAAAAAATGGAAAAAAACCTTTCTTCTGCCATTCAGATAAAGTAGCTTGAGGACTCAGGGGTAAACTCTAAAGTTCAACATTTTAGTTATAAAGGACATTTCCAGTCACTGGCTACTGGAATTCAGATCTTAAGTGATAAAATGCAATAAAAAAGAGCTTTGCCAGAAGGTATTTCTTTCTTTTAAGGAAGGAATGGAGATATTAGCCATTCTGTACATTAACTAAGCATAGCAATAAAACACATGTGGACCTTGTTCTCAGTTATCCACAACTGGATGTCTCTGGAAATCATTCCTCAGGAGTACAGTTTTACTCCTCCTTTCTTAGGAATGGCAGAGGTGAAAGGCAGGGGAAAAATTAAACCAGTGGCAACAGACCTTGAAGGTCTGACAGTGACCTGCAGAACTAAGGTCCTCGAAACTGCTTTCATTTGCCAGAACATAAATTAGATTCCTCACTAGGTACGGCACTGGGGTTAATGGGAGCTTTATAAAGCCTTCTTTGAACATACAGATTATCCTTTTCAAAAAACACTAATCTTGTGGTTTAAAGTACAGTACTGGGAGCCAGGAAACCTATTCCCAGCTCTGTCAGGCTGGGTGACTTCAGGCAACCCACTCAACTATTCTCTGCTCTTTTCCAATACACACAAAATAGGGACATGCCTCAATCTCCCACAAAGCTTAATATGTGTAAGACAACAAGAACCAGTTTAAGTATCCACAGATCCCTCAAAGAAGAAGAGGATGGCAGGCCCTTTTATACACAGGACAGCTCAAACCTCACCAAAAATTAAGTCCCACAGATAGCAGCAGGAACACCTGCACTGAGCACTTCATACAGAAAAGAATCCTGAATTACAACATTACCAATTAAATTATTTTTCAGCAGTGAAGGAAATATCCTATCCTGCATTTCTGTCCAAAGGGGGTGCTCAAAAGGAGCAAAACTGATAAACTAACTAAAATTCAAATATAGGGAAAGCCATGCTGGCTAGACAAGATTCAAAGAAGAGCTTCCCTTCTGCGGGACTTGGATTTCTCTGCAAGAATGTTAAAAACAAAACAAACCAAAAATGATGACAACAAAAGAAATGAAATTAAAACCAAAAACAAAACCCACAAGCATTTCAAAGGTAAAATAAAGAAACTACCAAAACTGTGAGATAGCACAAAACATTCATCATTGGGAACACGAATCACCACTTTCCTTCCAAGAACAAATTCATCATTAGAAGCTGTCTGCCATTCTACCAAAATTGTAGTTACATACTCTTGATATCTTAGTTTCCACGTATTAGCCTCCTTCAAGCTTTTCAATAAAAGGAGTACAAAACAATCCCATGATTTCGAAGTATCCTGAGGAGAAGCTATGCAGAGCCTTACGTGTGCTATCCCAGTGTTGCTGGGTGGTAACATTGCCTGTGATCCTGCCTCACTAATAAAGCTTTAGCAAGAGGAGCTCCAAAGACTGTTTCCCAACTCGTTCCCTTCTAGCTTGCAGAAATCTCAGGAAGTCATTTTAACTCAATAACCTCCATGCTACTTCCACCCAGTCAAAACAGAAGCAGCGAACAAAAGTCACATCCTACTCTGCAGACTGCAAAATTTCCTCATTCTAGTAGGGTTTCTTGCACAGAAGTTGCCCAACTGCAACAACGTAATATTAAAAAAATTATATAAAAACAGATTTAGATGTTGAAAAGCCTCCATCTGTACACTTGCTGTGGGCAGCCTCAGTCAACACAGGGTCACATCCACAGCCAGCACAACAGCATTCAGCACTACCTCTGTAATGATTTCTAGCTGGGGTGCAAAGTTAGGAATTTGTTTTTGCCCCCATCTGTTCACTTATCTGAGGAGGGGAAAAGGAAAATAAAACTGAAAAATAATTTCAAAAAATACCCACTTACTTTTGTATAAACTGAGGTACCATAATTGTTTTCCAAATAAAAAGCAAACATTCTGTTTCTCTAACAGCACTTGGGAAACAGAGCAGTTTGATCCATTGCTATTCATTCCTTCGAACACACATCCAAACCTTGAGTCACTCTGTGCTTATTGGCTATATGGAAGGTAAAGCAGCAAGGAGCACTAAAGGATTAATTCTCACAATAGCGGGAAGCAGGAGTCCCAGCTCCTGGGGAGGGGTGAGAGGGTAAGAAGGCAGCAGGATGAGCATGTAGGCTGCATCCCTGGTCTTCCTAGCTGTGATTTCATCTTCTGCCTAAAGCTAACTTAAAAGGGAGCTACCCTTTTTCATAAGAAAGGGTGCACCCCAATACCTTAAATGTAAAATCTGTTCTGGGAATTTTGTTTTAAACCTGCAGAGACTGGGAGGAGGAGGAGGAGGAGTTATACGTGGGATTAAGGAGAGGTATGGCTCAGCAGGGAAGGGAATAGCTAGAGCACAAACAGTTCCTACTTTGTTGCGAGCCAAGCAGTAGCTGAATAGAGTTATGATTCAGATGGTTTAGGGTTGGTTATCAGCAATTAGCTCAAACTCTTAAAAAACAGAGAGGGAGAAAGATTAAGCTTTTGTCCACCACAGCTCTCATCCTTCCTTCATCTGGCAGCAGGGGTTACTGATTGTTTCTGTCCCTTTTTTAACATCAGAATGGCTCCGAGCCACATTCACTACAGAAGCAGATCACTGCTGCCAATACAAATCATAAACATTACATTCAACAGCTAATCATTTAAGTGCAACATCGTTTATTTAGGTACAGCCTATGCAAGTCTATTTATAAAAACTGGTTATATGGGAACTTTTAAGCGCGGGATTTTTTTTTTTCCAGCCACAGGGATAATTTGGGACACAGGGCTGAAAAGGAAGGACCAGTTTTGTTAACTTTATCTCTGTATAAGCCCAGTAACATATACACAAGAGGACTTCATGCATCCTTACGACATTTAACCTCATAACAACCATGTGGGCTTCTCACAGATAAGCTAAGTGACTTGCTCAAGATCACACAGGAAGCCAAATGCAGAGCACTAAACCCAAGTATAACAGCTTTCAGACTAGACCTCTGACCACTTCAGCATTAATCCATTTCTAATTTACTTTAATTGAACTTAACTCTCATCTAACAGATTCTTTCGAACCCACTGCTGCATGGTGTGGAGCTATACATTAGAGGAAGAGATCTGGACTTTTCTATGAATCACTTCTCTACGTGTAAAAGTAATGATGAACACCTTAAAGACTAAGTCATCTGCAGCACCTCCACAACCAGGAGACATGAAATGCTGCTGACCTTCAAAACCACACTGCAGCTGAACCGTGGAGAAGAAGGGAAGAAGGACACTGACCCTGCCTCACTACAGCTGCAGAATGATGTGTATTCCCAGCTCAGACCAAGGTCCAAAGACCATAAGGATGCAACTGAACACAACACACAGTTTTTCAAATGCTTGGAGGCCATAAAACCCCCTTTTTGTTGAAGCTGTGACTACACTTTTAGGGGAGAGAACGGGAATCAGGGTAGTTTAAATAATCTATAATGGTGGTAGTGCAACCAGGTTGTGCTGCTATAAAACCAGAGCTTCCCTGTATCACCTTGGTTGAGGATGAACCCCACAGCCATACCAAGACTCACAGTAAGGCACCTGATGGCATCTTTCTCCTACAGATCCAGCCAGGATCACTCCCCCTGGACAACACTGGACAAACACTTGTGTGCTGCCCCAGTGTACAGTGAAAGCATCACCCGTGACATGCCTGGTCTGTTTCCAGCAGCATGTGTGCATGTTCAGTGCTCAGAGAGGCTGGCTGTGTACAATCCAACCCGGCTGGAAAGCAAACAAGCTGCACATCTGCACATCAGTGGTGCGGCGGGTCCAACGCAGAGAAGGAACATCAAGCTTATTATGGAGAAGTTACGCAGCTCATCTGAGTGATTTCTATCCAAAAGATCCCAGGCAGGAATTAGATGAGGCCCCAGACCTCCCTGGGCTGCTGCTTAAACTCTTGCAGCGCTGCTTTCCTTGAGATGCTGTGCACGGTGTGAGCAGATTAAGCTCTATTAACATAAGACACTTTTAAACAGTGCAAACTAGAACTAAACTTGGAATTAACCAGACTGGTGTAAAATTATACCTTAATGCACACAGAAATCAGATTAGAAGACAGATGGTGAAGAGGAAAGAAGAAAAAAGAAGAATGGATTGGATATACATATGTGGATTTACATTCTGCAAGCTTGGCACACATCTTAGAGGCATTTTTTATTTCCAGCATAATAGAAAGTTGCCTGACAGTGCTAGCACACTAGATAAGGGGGGGGGGGAAAAGAGCAGATGCTTTTGAAGGGCTTTGTAGTATGAATCTTCAGCAAGAATTTAGAGATCAAGGTAGGTAGCACTGGAAGAAGGAGGCTCTTTCAGATATGGGAGAAACATAAGGAGCAGCAAGAGGAAAAAAGAAATTCTGGTGAAGCAAGAGTATCTGTTCAGGTCCAGTTCATAAGTAAATATGCAAAAGAAATGCTCAGCAGAGATTGCAGCTTGGGCAGCAGTGTGCAGAACACTTGAAGTAGAAGCAATATAGTGGAAGCTGTCAAAAATTAATTAATAATAGTAGGCATGCTGAGGAAAGGACTGTAAAACATCATTATGCTGCTGTATGAATGCAAAGTGTTTCTACACCTTGAACACTACATGGTCCCTATACTGGGGGGGGGGAGGGGAAGGCAGAAGAATGGAAAAGCTGGGGCACAGTAACAACAGTCATCAAACGCATGAAACAACTTATGCAGGAAAAACAATTACGCAAAATAATGCAAGACTATAAAACCAGAAACAGCATGGAGAATGAGTGCTCAGAGCCACTTCTGAAAAAAGAATGGACAAAGTGAAATTATCAGGATAAAACCAAACAATCACTTCCTTTCACAAACATTAATTCATTTGCATGTGTTTTTGCCACAGAACGTTATGGATGCTAAATGTGTACATGTGTTCACAGAAGAAGGTTAAAAAGAAGGGGTTAAAAAAATATATATCTACCAAGAGCTGTTACATAAAAAAGGAAGCTTCTGAGCTGCAAATGAGAGCCAGAGGCTGGGAACACAGTCTAGGGAAGTATCATTGCTCAATTGCCCTGCTCCAACACCCTTCCCTGGGTATCCGCTCTGCAACAAGACAGGATGCTGGGCCAGACAGACCTTTGATCTAACCCCATATATCCATTTTTGTGTACAAGGCAGAAAAGGGTTTGTATTCCATGCTGAATCAGATCAAGCATAGTAAAATTCAAACAGGAAAGAATGTGATTTAGATGGAAAATGAGAAAACACTGGTTGCCTAGAGTTCCATGTCATAGAGGAGCGAAAACGTGAGGATCCTAAAAAGAACAACAACCTTGTTACATCATTAAAACAGAGGGCAGAGAGGAAACTTTTGATGGCAAGTATGTGTATGAATACCGAAAACTGCATTTCTGACATAGAAGGGAATAAAGACTTCATTTCACACAACTTAGGACTTAAGAAGGGAGGTAAAAAAAAAAAGGATAAAAGAACAGTATTGAAGAAGACTCATAATGTAAAAAGTCCACTCTCCTCCAAAGCCTCAAGCTATAAGCAGAGGCAAGAGAAAAGAGATGAAAAATGCAGCTTGACACGCTTGTTCAACTTCAAGAGATGAATTTGAGATGAGGCAGTGGAGATGATCACGTAATTAAGGTACCGGACAGACACAGGGAGATCAGAGTTCATTTCCCAGCTGCGCCACAGACTTCCTTCATGTTGGGCATTTCACTTTGTTGTTCCATAAAACTGAGAAAATATTTTCTTAATGCACAGGAAAGCTGTGAGACTGAATTCATTAAACATCTGAGATGCACTGTGATGCCTGAAGAAGCACGGTTAGGATAGCAAATGCCAAGCACTCCCATGGCAAGGGCCACGTTTCATGGACTGCTGGGTCCAGAAGCAGTGTGGGATGTAACCACAGCATCAGGGACAAGGGAAATTATTCCATCACAGGAAATCAGTTCAGGGAAATTAAATCTGGTAAGGTGTGAGGGGAAGAGGATTCGAAGCCAGTCAAAATATAAGACTTGGAAAGGATGTAGAAAGGAGGAAAAAAAATTGCAACGTCTCTGAAGAACAATACCACAAGCTACAGGAAGAAATCAGCACCCCATCAGGGTGGGAAATAAAATAGGATTATTTGATATAACATATGAGGTACTACAATACCTGAATCTACATCTCAAATGCAATCGAGTACTTAGACATAAAGAAACAATGCTTCACATGACATTTGCAATGCTTTATACTGATTCACCACTACCCTGCCATCAGGATTATAAAAATTAAATCATTTGACTATTAACTATATCACTAGAGGAGACATAAACAGGCTCTGCCTTGGGATGCCAGCAGCAAGTGCAAGGTTTACGAGAACAGCAGTACAGGCTGGTTGGATCCACTGAAACATTACCCTCAAATGCTTAAGATACACTAACACCTTTAAAACTTATCTAAAGCTACATTTGAAATTACTACAAGCAGTAAGAGCTGAAGATTTCTCTGACTTATAATCAATCATTTAAATTACACTTAAAAACATCCAAACCAAATATTTGCCAAGAGGTGTAAAATGACTCCCAGACTGAACTGGCAGAAAACACAGAGGAGCTCAGAATAGACTTTACTGATAGGATAAATTGAGCCTTGACATGTGTGAAGCCCATCTGCGAGCAGCGAACAGTACATGCTTCATTTCTGTTTATTCCCTTCACCCTGGATGAAATTTCATGGGTAACTTTATGGCAACACTCTCAAGGCTGTGCCCAGCTCCCATACCTTCAGTCCCATCTCTGCTCTGCAGCGGCTCAAGGGCATCATCAATGACCAGGCACAGGTAGGTTTCAGGACTTTTAATCCTAAAAAAATGTTTAACTGGCGGAGTTTTCTTTGCTGGGTTATTTTGCACATGGATCTGCCTTTCTCTGCCCATCTCACAGGAACTCATGGCAATGCAGCACAGCACACGGGAGGACATGGCTACTACCAAGTAGATGCTGAGATGTTCATTTCATAAGGACCCAAGATCACAAAGCAACTGGGTCAGTCACCTAACTTCAGTAACTTTGTTTTAGGTACAAAGCATCTCATTTAACACAATTTAATACTAATCTTCATCAGCAAATAATTTTAAAAGCTTTCCTGCAACTTTTAGTTCATTTTCTTTTAACCAGTGGCAATTTAATATAGGTCATAAGTAGTTTCTTCTGTAAACAGGAAGAAACAGTTATGTACATTAAAGCCATAAATTGTTTAAATATGTACAGAAGGCAATACCAGATTGAAAGTAAACACTGAATTTGACGGTAAATCTCCAGACTACAGCAAGAGCCAGATCTAATCCAACTTTTACTAACATAAAAGGCAAAAAAATATTAAAATAATATTTAAACAATTTATCACTGCTTGGTTGAATTAAAAAGTGACAATCTCCAATTTTAACAAACCTGCCTAAGCTTCCCCAAAGTCTGAAGGTAAAGACTTGCCAAGACACTCTGAAGACCTTTTCAAAGCATGTCTGCAGAGCAAGAGGCTGCTCTGGCTACACCAAACAGACTGGTATAGTAGGGCATCATAGCCACAGAGAACCCAACCCTGCAGGAGCCCTTGATGGGCACCACTAACGAGCAGTTCAAGAGCAGGCGCTGTAAAAACCCAGGGCAGCCTGCCACTGATGCCTGGAGTCACATAAAATTAATTTAAATTGGAAACAAACTGGCCCAGGTAGCACTTGTCTGAGTTTCAAACAACGCTAAGAGCAAGAGGCATATTACGTATTTAGCTGGCAGCTCGATCATTAAAATTAAATAGGAAGTGGCAAAGCTGCAGGGCAAGTGATGCTGTGCACTCGTGTATAAAAAGCATCAGTGAGCTTGGGAATTACAGACACTTGTAAACCTTACTTTAGTACCTGGTAAAATGGCTCAACTGCGTAGTTCTGAAAGTTAGATTAATGACATACAGGAGGCACAGCTTAGTGTTTTATTTCCATCAGGAAAATGGGCACCTCCATATTTTCTGTGAGGAGAGTCAAGGCAGTGGGCTTAAAGAAGAAGTGGTAGATATAATTAATTTGAATTTTCAAACAGCCTTTGGTAATATTAATCACTGCAGCCTATTAGGGAAACTAGTCATGGGGTGAGAGGTAAACATCTGTCAATAGATTAAAGCTAATTTAAAAAAAAATGAACAGCATGAATAAATGGCCAGTTTTCAAGAAGGTTAATGGGGGAAGTCCCAGGGGCGGATACTATGATCAACATTTAATATATTAAATGATCTGGAAAGGGGCATATACAATGTGAAATGGCAGGGGGGGAAATAAATACATTAAGAATTGTTGGCAATACTGCTCTGTAGATTACTTAAAACCAATGAGAATTTAAAAAAAATAAACTGAAGTGTCCACCCGAGTTACAGCAAATAAATGTTAGTACACATGAATGCAAGGTTATTCAAAATGGAAATGAGAGTTTCAACTAATTGTAGACATAGATGGGTTCCACATTAATCTTAACCATTCAGAGATAGATCTAAGTGCTCTCATGGACAGCGCAGGGAAAACATCTGCTTAGTTTCCAGTCATTGTCAAAACCACAGACCAGATGTGGAAGTTTGTATTAGAGAAAGATAAAGAATAATATGGAAAACACAATTTTAATCTTGAACATTAAGTTCAACCCATTTGTCTTTGTAACAAAACAAAATATCAGAAACTGAAATGTTCAGAAAGAGTTGGCATAAATTTGAGCTCCAGAAAACGCTCATATAAGCACTCAGTTAAAAAATACACACATTACAAAACTCAGACTTGTTGAACCCTAGTTAGCATGACTTTGGGCAGCCTACAGACCATTAAGATGTTTGCCCAGTAAGAACTCTAATGGTTTTCAAATTTCTGGGCTATGTTCAAGGGATGATAAGTAAGAGGTGAAATGATCCAAGAATATGATATATAAAGCAGGCAGAGAAAGGCATCTGGATGCACTTACTCTCCATTCCCACCCTCCTCCTCTCCCACTAAGACAGAAGCAAGGACTAGTCCAACTAAATAAAAGACAGTAGATTTAGAAGTGATGAAAGAAAATACTACTGCACCCTTACAGACACAACTAACCCACAGAACTCTTCTCTGCAAGGTATTTATTGAAGCAATAATCCTAATAAGATTAAAACCCACAAAACATCAACAATGTCAGCAATTAGAATCAAGAGAACTCTGCAGTTTTCCCACTTGCCTTTGCAGGATTTTACTCTCTCTTCCAAGATATCTAAGGCATGACTCAGGACAAGAAACGAGAACAAGCTGGACTGCTGGCATCACCCAGAACTGGCTCAGAAGTTTCCACTTGAGGAGACAAACAAACCTTGGTAATGAAAGTAGCTCAAAATGAAAGAGGAAGGCAACGGGAAGACATGATTTTAACTTCATTGTGTAGGTTGTATTGAAGGAAAAGATGGTTTAAATCACCACAAGAATAGCTGAAAGAAAATGATGAGAAATGGAGCTTGATGTGCGTAAAACCTTCATGCTTCTCTGAAAAGTGGTAGGAGGCAATATCAACTCTACAGTTACTATCACTGACTCTTCCATCCAAACCAAAGAGGAGGCTTAGTTTGTTTGTTGGTTTGGGTTTTTTTGCCTAGGTAGGTCTTGCCCACACCTGCATATCCATTCAGATTAGAGTGAGAATTTGAAAGTAGAAGAACAGTTGCCGAGTTGTAACAGGCACGGACAAAACTTGGACGTTCAACAGTAAAGGGGAGGAGGGCTGCACATCTGCCTTGCAGGTCACACAACACAGCCCACATCACATCATTTTAGGCAAAAAGAGATGCAAGTGGGAAATTACCAACCTGGTGGCCATCCACCACCAGAGAGAAAAACAGTATTTGAGAAGATGCCAAGCTTTTCTTCCTATCAGTGAGGGAAAACACCCCCATCAAAACCTGACCACTGAGTACAGTCAGCCAGCCTCCAGAGCACTGACTCACATAGCAACATCATTGAATATTTGCGATGTAATTCCTACTTATGCCTTCCAGTAAATCCCGAGTCGTTTGTTTAGCCTGAGTCTGACAAAAGAACTCATCTCTAAAGTGTCCCCGCTCTCCTACTTTGTCACATAATCCTGATATTGGGCACTGAAAGAAACCCACTGCTGAATCATGACACCAACCATCCCTTGCTTTCCAGTTCACTTTGTCGAGGATAACATTCAGAGACACAAAAGGCGTATGAGATCTGATTTCTAACCCTGGGCTATATGGAGGATATTCTCTGCCACCCTCAGATGTATTTGTCTAGTATAAAAGTTTCAACAACAGAGCTTCCTATCCTGATTAGGAACCCTTCCTTGTGCTCAGAATCAATTTTCTCCTCCTTTCTCCTATTATTTCTATCACCCAATTTCCTTGGCTCCCTCTGTGTCTGTCCTTTAGATACAGGAAAACATCCAATATATTCAGGCCTTTCAATCTTTCTTTACAATAGCATCATTCTCCCACTGCTACTCTGGTTGATACTCTAAGACTTCCGCACAATTTTTAAATCTTTTTGGTATTGAGGTTTTCAAAAACAAGTTTAAACAAAAGGGTAGAGGTTTCTGCCAATTTTAATATGTTTTATGGTATAACATTACTTTAGAGTAGCTTTCCTTTGTATTAACACACATTTAAGAAGAAAGTGTCAAGCAATATTATGCTCTTACAACCCGTCATGAACAAGTGGTCCGCCTTAAAACATTCAGAATAAGGTGTTGAGCCCACAACAAACATGGCCTATTGGATTCAGCGTGTTTCAAAAGTTATAAGCAGCACTGGGCTCAATTTGGTTCTCTAAACTGGGACAATACTTGGATCATAGTTTCAAAGTATCTTCAAGACCTGAAGGTTGATGTAAAATATGACCTACTGATTTTGGTCAAAAGCCACAAGACATGTCAAGCTTGTTCTCATATCTCAAATGTTCCCACCAAATAGCTGGGTACATCCAGATATGATATGTTCCCCAACCTGGATTTCTTCATCTGTACTTTAAATGTCTCTCTAGGGTCTTACACTTTTGAGTAGTACTCCTTTATCATTTTTAGCATCCATGAACTTAATTAATACGTTAATTTCCTTCTCTGAATCATCAGTAGATTGGAGACAGAAATTACTTCTGATCCTTCCTTGTGCTGTGAAGGATCATACACATCCTTCACAGTACAATTTATAGCTACAGGCTCACCCAGGGTAGGGAGGGAAGACCTGAGTTGTTTTGGTTATTGCTTTTACAGTTCTCAATATAAATTAAGCAGTGTTATTAAAATGTTTTCCAATAACGAAGTTATAACCACGTTATCTACCTTGAACGACAGCACTTAAAATACAATTCCTTATTAACGATGCTTCACTTAAATTTTGACCCAAAAGAAACTGCAAGCATAAAACTAAAGAAAAGGCTAAAAGTCCAGTTAATTTGCCATCTGAAGAATTAATTACTTTACATATCTATATGCTATTAATCAGCATGAATTCTCATTTTAAGTCCATTGTAAAAGACAACGTCTTTTGGATGTACCAGAGAGAAGTTGGCAGATGAAGGCAAGTTACTGGAAGACAAGACTCACACAGACACATTTTCTGGAAGCACAGGAAGCTTCTGGAGCTTGTCCATGAACACCATGAACTCCACGCCACACGCTCCGCAGACCATGGCATCTGCCAGCAGGACAGTGGCTGAGCAGCCCACTTTCCTTTCTTCCCTTGCTGAATGCCTCCATCCCTTGCTGGCCCAGCTCTGTCCTTTGCCATCAGAAGACCTAGTCTTAATTCTGCTTTCTGCGTGCGAAACAAGGGGCACAGCAAAGGGACTCTAAAGGGTCACATGCAACTCGACACGCTGTTAGCACCTCCTTAGCAAAACTGGGAGGCCATACATTTTGTCTGAAACATAACAGATGAATATAACCATGAGACTGGGTCAGACCAGAGGTCCATGGAGCCCAATATCCTACCCGAGACGGTGACTAGCAACAAATACTTGGCTGGTGCACAAGAATGGTGCAAGCATACCATAAGGCTTCCCCCCTACCAGCTTCAAGCAAGCTGTGGCTTAAGGCTTCCTGTGCCAGAGATTGTATCTTTGTGCTTAATTGCCCTCGATGAACTTCTCTTCCATGAATTTGTTTAATTGCTTTTTGAACCTATCTTGACTTCTGGCATTCACAACATCCTGTGGCAATGAATTCCAGTTTAATTATGTCTTGCATGAAAATATACTTCCCTTTTGTCTGGGAAATTACTTCCTTTTAAAAAAAAACAACCCCCACACACAAAAATCCAACCATCAACTACCACTGTGTAAAGCTACAAGTTCTGGTAAAGTACTGTAGGGGCTTTAAAAGAAATCATCACATTCAGATGTCCTCTCTGGCCTTCTGCAGGTTACAGCCTGAAGTACTAGACAAGGCTGCTACTGAAAAAGGTGAAATACTACGGGATTGTGGTGATGATTGTCCTATATGAGTTGGGAACTTGCAGTAAATTAAAAACAAATGGGTTGTCTATGTTCCTGACTGTTGCATGCACTTGCAAGAATCCATCATTACAAGACTTGTTCCCTGCTAGACTGCAAGAAAAGTTCTGCATTCTAAAGTTTCCCATGTTACAATAGTATAATTTAGATGCTGCAAACCATTGCAAATGATCAGAAAGAACATCATTCTTCACCTTGCTTGTAAGCTTTGTGAGTTTAGTGGTTATTATCCCACTGTTTCAGGTCAATGAGAAATAAAAGGAAGCATAGACAATTAATGTAGAGATAATATTATATAAAACCTCTATCTACTCTCCCATTCTCTCTTAATAATCCAAACCACATAGCACAAAGAGCTTTCTCCTAAAGGTTGGGTGTTTTGAACACACAGCAGCTTTGGCAAACTGTACCCTCTTTCCAAAAGTGAAGTCTAAGGGCTGACAGCAATCTGTGTAACAAACCAAAGCACTGATGGTCTTTGCAAGACCAAGCTGAGAGCAGGCGTGGCCACCAGCAGTTCCTCCTGGCTGCTAGGTAGACCATTAAAAGGGTTGACTAATTCTCTATTTCCTGTCCTCCTAATCTGCAGCAGCGCTTGAACCAGGCCACTCTACAGTATAAATAGGTCTACTTAACACTGCTGAACATCTTTTTACTTAAACCAAAGTAAGTAGCTACCTTGCAATTACACACCACTGGATTCCTGCAGACTTGCTCACACCAGTGATTCCAGCAGCATCTTTCACACCATCTTTCTGTTCCAGAACTATTTCTTTTATTTTTATATATATATA
>VYZU01075778.1:0-17882 GCA_013401355.1 Ceyx cyanopectus | reverse complement strand
CTGATCAGGTGGCCTGTAGTAAGTTTGAGCTGTTGTTTGGAAACAGTTATAAAGCCATGTGTAAACAAGCCCCACACATAGTAGCTTATGCACTGTAGTATCCAGACACATAGAGGAACAGAAGACTCTTGGCATAAAAGGTGTTCAATGCTGGCTGCTCCGTGTTGCCTTCATTCCTGGAGTTTCTGTCCTTCATCCCAAGCACCACAACACAAGGGGCGACATTCCTCACCAGGGAGGTACCTAGGCCAACCTCCTGCCCACCAGTGTTACTACGAAGGGCAGAATTTTCTCCTGTGAAGATGAATCCATTCATTAGCAATTCTTGCATCATCTGCATTTTGCAGGTTAAGGATGTTGTTATGAGCAGGGAGCTTCAGCTATTTCTTTGACTGTTTCCCATGCAGACAGGAGACTCTCACAGGCAGGGATCAGTAGTTGCATATTCATAAGTATCTCAACATACAAATAATTGCTGAGTGGTGAAAAAGCAGTAATTAATAGAAAAGACTTGAGCTTTAACACTGAGCAAAACACATCTTAAGCACGCTCTGTGCACATTACATCAGCCACAGGCATACGTGGCTTTGCACTTGCCACAAACTCATAATTGCATCAGGAATCCAAAAGCCTTAGCTGGTGAAAAACAAAAAGATTCCTTCATTCCCTACTAGTGCAATCATACATCATCTTGACCTAACTCATAACAATCAGAGATAAGTGTTGGGAGTTTTGATGTTGCCTTGAAGCACTGGCAAAGTCCACAGTAACAGACTACAACATTATCATACTGCTTCCCAACCAGGCGTTCAAGTGACTTGGCTGTAACCTGGTAAAGACAGTCTTCTGATGGCTCTGACACTTCCATTTTCAGTTTCTCAGTTTTTATGCTTCTCATCATTAACTGTAGTCTGTAATTGTTATTAAATGACTGCCAATGACAAGAGCCAAGGAAAATTACTCTGTTTTTGTATTGACCTTATAAAGCTATTTAATTAGTGTGCAATTATCAGGCCAGATGACTTTGTTGGATTGGGAATTACATCCAAATATCTGAGACCCCAGTACCTTTCCTTCCAATCATATCTGGCCCATGCACCGGCCTTCTCATGTGTTCATAGTTTAGTTTCCTGGAGGTTTAACCAGCTTCGTGAATACTTTGTCCAGCATCAGGATCTTGATGGTAGTTTGCAAATGTCTGAAATCTGTGTAATACTTAGACTCTAGTTTTAGTTAGAGATCTCAAAAATGTATTTGTATTGAATTTATGTTGCTCCTAAATTAATGCATACAAGGGATGATGTTAGCATCAAGATTTAGTACTTTTTAACCTTGAAGGTATGCCATATAATAGGTATCGATTTTATCTTTTTTATTACACAGAAAACATAATAAAATATGCCTGCTGGTGAACTGTTATATGACAGAATAAATGGTTAGCAGTGTATGTTATAAAATAGCACAGTGACACCACGTATGTTTGCTTTAAAAGCTTATTATAAAAATCAATGATGATATACATCTTGGTTAAGCTCATTTTTTCTAATTAAAGAGACAGTGTCAAAATGAGGGTTTCAGTATTTCAAGCTGTAATTCTTACTTCTCTTCATCTCTAAGATTTTTTTCTTACTGAGATTTTATCTTGTTGCATATATTACTTGGTAACATTTTGTTCTTTTCCACTCAGAAATAATTCTGTATGTGGCAATGAGGTTAATGTTCTTTTATGTATCATCATCATAACATGCAATGCTTCAGATTAGATTCTCTTGTTTTCCTAAGCAGACTCTGGGTGAAATTCTGATCACTTTTAAGGCAAAGAAAAGTTTCCATTCACCCCAGCAGTGACAGAATTTACACCCTGAAGGTGAGAAAACTGCTTTTCTCTCTTTCCAGAATTCAAGAAGAAACCAAATGGAATAACTCAGTGGAAAGCAGCATAAAAAAAAGCAGGCAGGATGTCCTCTCTGAAGGGATCCATTCCAGTAAGAGAGAAAAGAGGTGAGGGAGAGGTGCAGTGCTCTTCCCATCTCCTCTGAAGCACATGGGGCAGAGCCATGGCACTGATTTTATTTCTACCTGAAGCTCTGAAGCCCTCAGCACAGGGAGGACATGGAGCTGATGGAGCAGGGCCAGAGGAGGCCACGGAGATGCTAAGGGGGCTGGAACAGCTCTTCTCCCAGGACAAGCTGAGGGAGCTGGGATTGTTCAGCCTGGAGAAGAGAAGGCTCCAGGAAGACCTTAGAGCACCTTCCAGTGCCTGAAGGGAGCTGTTCCAAAGCCTGGAGAGGGGCTGTTTGCAAAGGCCTGGAGTGAAAGGCCAAGGGGCAATGGATTGAAAAGAGAAAGGAGTGGATTGAGATGAGAACTAAGGAAGAAGAAGTTCTTTCCCACCAGAGTGGTGGGCACTGAAGCAGGTTGCCCAGGGAGGTGGTGGAGACCCCATCCCTGGAGACATTCCAGGTGGGGTTTGAGATGGTTCTGAGCAACCTGTTCTAGTTGCAGATGTCCCTGCTCTCAGCAAGGGGATTGGATTGGATGAGCTCTGAAGGTCCCTTTCAATCCAGACATCTTTACGATTCTATGATCAATCTTCAAGCTTTCAGAAGCTTGCATTGGCACCTGGACATGGTTCATCTCAAACTCACTGAACACCTTTGTGATGCAGCTGTGTCTATTGCTACTTTCAGCAACAGCAAGTCTAGGATCCAGCTTTTGGAAACAGGATTAATTTATGCCCTCTTGCTAGCTAGTTATTTGGATCTTTATAACCTTTATAAAAGCCCTTCTCCTACCTTAAATCTCCCCAAAACATTTTTGTTGGTAGTTGCCCCTTTTAAGCCAACTGGTCTTCAGTCAAAATTAAATACAACACAACTGTTTTGTTATTCACCCAGAAAATTCATTTTTAGACACAATCATCTTTATTTCCTCAATTCCACCTGATTTATTAACCTGTTTCTATTATTGAACTACCTGTAGCTGAATGCTGTATTCCATGGCAGAAAAAGTGTCCTTGCACAGAGGGAATATTATTATTCCACTGGCTCGCAGACAAAACTACAGTGGCATTTCTTGAATCTATTTTAAATTGAAAACTTAAAATTCATAATGCCCCTCTCATTAAATATCTCTGCAGAAAACTTATTACTGGACATGCACCTTCAGCAAACATGTAGATGATACTAAATTAAGAGGAGCAGTCAACAAAAAGAGAAGAGTTTCAAACCAGAGGGGCTTTGATAGATGTGAAGATGAAGTCTTCACAAGAAAGGCAAGAGCTTAAGAACCCTTCCTTTTTCATCTCCTTCCCACTCCCCTGTCTCCTCTCATTCTTTAGGTATCAATCTTGATCTGATTGTGTTGCTACCATTTTACACTATCCCCAGGTTACCATAAGGACTGTGCTCAGGAAGCTCTTCCAATAGCCTTGCTAAATCATATTCTACACACATATTAACAGACTTCTGAGTATGATGAGGTTTATAAACACAGAAAATTATCAGGCACAATTTTAAAATATCAGGCCTTACATATAGCATTATATACATTATCCAGAACAAAAGTGTACCTGGTGGAATAAACAAAAGCATCTTGCAACAAGCATAAAGGCTTTTGCTTTAGAATCAGAGATAAAGGATATCAGTCTTTTTATCCTTGTCTGAGCCTCAGCTCCTTGATTTAACCTTAGCTAGCACCACAGTGTCAGCTTAGAACGCATTTGCCCTTAGTCAGTCTCCTAGATCTGACTGTTCTTGAGGCAAAATTCACATTTGTCAAGGGTCTGGAGAATCACAGAAATGGGAAAAATTGTCATAAGGACTACAGGCAGTATTTCAGAGTGTGCTTTGTAAACTTTGAGAACTTGCCTCCTTCTACTGCTCTTAAATCTCTGTTGAGAAAAGATTGTGCTGAGGAATGATGAAGTGTGTGAACTAAGGGGACTAGAGTGTCCTTAAGAGAGAGAAAAGAAATGGCAGAGCATTCTGTGCAATGGTTGTCTGAAAGCCATCCTGTGCTTGAGAACTCACTAAAGCACAGGGTAACTGCAACACATCCCACTCCTATGATTCCCAGAAGAAAGGCAACTGATTCACCCTTGGGATTTCCTTTAGAAGACACTGGGTTAAAATCCTCTCTCCTGTATCATGTCACAAAACAGACCAAACAAAGCTGCTAGAGATTTGTATTCCATCATTCATCACAGGAATCCCCCAGCTCTTTTCAATTCTAATTGAGAATAGACAACTATATTTCTGAGGTCATGGCAGGGTTTCCCTCTCTCTTTTGGGATAAACCCTTCAACTCGTAGTATTTGGGAAGGAGTTGGCTTGGACTGAATGAGAATTAGTTATTCTGCTGATTGACTTGAGTTCAAGGTTTAGAAAGATAAAGCAAAAACAATGAAAGTAAGTAAAACTAAATAAAATCAGGTAAGCTGTGGAGGGTTTTCTCACAGAAAAAGGTCATGATTTACCGTCAGTGAACAATCCATGTTGATAAGACTAATGAGCGGCTGTGAGGAAGCTGTGAGAGTCTGTTCTGAAGAGACCTCGAAGTACTGATATGAGATTCCTGCCTCCCTCCTGTGGAATGTAGAAAACAGAACTTTGTCCACCTGCAAAACTTTGCCTGAGAAACTGCTAGCTTCACACGGGGGGAGGATGTTAACTGTTATTTCTGTAGCTCTGCTGTTTGACCAATAGTAAAGATGTAAACACATTTTATTTATAGAATCACTATAAATGTAGAAGGGTTTGTTTGCCTTTAGGATCACTATAAATGTAGAAAGGTTGTGAATAAAGATGAATGCATGTTGTAACTCATATTGGGTCGTCTGCATGCATCTCCAAACTCCCCTCCGCAGTAAGCCCCTTTCCATCACTCTCCCCATGAAAGTTTCTATGTGCATGCTTAATTAACATTCCTGCAAAGCAAAACTTATGCCAAATGCTGAGGCCCATGGTATGTGCATTGAGCCCGAGGTTACACCAAGGCTCTTAGTCACCAAGGGCAAATCCAATGCTACTATGAGAATTTACACAAAAGACTTGGCTTTTAAACCCCCAAAATTCTTCTTTCCTATGGATTTTCATGGTTTTTGTGCATCTTGGCATAACACCTATCAGTGCTGGCCTTATTTCTGAAGGGCTGTCAATTCTCCTGCTGTGTATTACAAAGCATCAGTCCCTCGTTTCTAGCCACTGGCACTTGTAGCTACTGAAAATATTAAACTTGGAGAGAAAACTCTGGTAACATTTGAACTTTTTTGAACATTTTGAACATTTTATGGAGTGCAACTTTCCCTAATAAGGGAAAATAATGATAAAATGGCAGTTCTAGTCTACAGCCTCAAAATTCGTTTGTTGGAATTTACTGAATGCCTGTCTCAGTAACAAACTAAGAGAACCAAAGCCAGCAGCTCCAGACTTAAGCATTTTCCCAAAATTTTATTTAAAAATAGAAATCTCCAAGTTATTCTGTGCAGGACAGCAACTGATAGCCAAGAAACTGCCTTTCCATAATTAATATGCTGTTTTTCTAGATGAGCCTCTTCACTAAAGTATTTCTACTTTGAATTTCTGACAAGTTAAAAAAAGAAGGGATGCGTGCTCAGACTGGCAGATTGCCTGAATATACTTAAGAATCATTAACTGATCTCATGTTGCCACCTGCTGCCACCTTCCCACAGGGGAGCAGATGTCCCCAGACAAACAATGCTGCTCGAGGGGGAATGCCAGAGTCAGGTGAGATGCAAAGGGCAGCTTGGGGCCATCATTTCTCACGGGACTAAAGCCCCATCACAGACCACTTCTGGAAGATGTGGTGGCACTCTATCCAATTATAGTGAGGAACTATAAAAGTGTGGATGCCACAGTCCATTAGACCTTGTGGGTATGAAAATGAAGGCAAATACTATCCCAGACTTGCCTCCAGATGCAGCAAGAGCCAAGTGATGGGGGAGGAATATCTAATGTCCATCAGCCACTCTTCTTTCTGCAAACTGCCTGTGAACAATTCATGAGTGTCTTGATTTCATCACAGCTGACACTGAACATTACCTGAGATTAGCCATTAAATACTTTCTGTGAATACTTCCTAGTCTGTGACATGCTTCCAAGTATTTCAATGTATTAGATACCCAAGTGGATTTGGTAAAAAGTGAGTCTCACAGTCTATCTGTTCCTTGACTGGAAAAAGACAATTTCTGTGTCAGATTTCCACAGTGAACAAGTCACAATTGCCTATCCAAAATGTTCCTTCTGGAAATGTTTTTCAATCCTCCGATCTCAGTGCCAAATGCAGCCAGAAAGCATACAAGCTAGTATATTTATAAATAATAAATGTAAAAAGAAAATAAACAACTAAAGCTGATTCACTGTCATAATTAAAGCCTACACAGTCCCGAAAACCAAACCAAGACCAGGCAGAGGAGCTATCTTTGTAAAGCACACCCAGAACTGCTTTCAGCTGCTAAGCGTGGACACAGGAACCTCTTTCAGGAACAAATGATGGATTGATGTGTAGATAAACAGCTTACCTAGCTCCATGTTTGGGTATGTGAGAAAAACTAGTGAAAAACTGTGATTATCTTAAACATGGAATCCTCAAAACACATACACAGCAAATTCTTCTCTTTGAACACTACAAGTAGGAGAAAAACCCAGGCAATTTTTGTAGCTGGAACTCCTGCAAACCCTCATTAAAGGCCCCAGAGATACCATACATTTTAATGCCTCCAATGTGCTGATGCATTCCTCTCTGCTACCTGGAAATAATACACCTACTGTGTACATTATCTGCATGTAGGCTACCCATGGCACACTCCAGCCATTCATCTTGGTAGGTAGGGATAAAATACCCAGGGTAAAATAAGCGTTTTAAACTCACATAGACATGCTAGCTGGAGATTGCCAGCAATTTCTAGAATCCATTGTCCTGCCCCTGTAGATGATGCATACCATTAACACACAGATAACTGCCCTTAAAGCAGCATCTGAAATTCTTCCCTATAGCCACTGCAGACAGGGGAACAAGCCCTGAATTTGCCAGTACAAATACAAACCTGTCTTTCCATGAGCTTTAGCCATTGCACAGTCTAAAGCCTGGCTCTCAACAGAAGCCAGCTGAGCCCAAGCATTAACAGCTTCTCACCAAAGAGAAACCATAAGGAGCCATAATTCACCTGGCTCCGCAGTGGTCAGCAGTGAGGCTGCCTGTGTGGGGGGGGTTGTGCACAAGCACAGAGAACACACAGGCTGCTTGGATGAGCAAATATTTCATCAAAAAAAAAAAAAATAGCGAGTCCATGTGATTTTGGCCTTTCCACATGTACAAATGACAAAGGGTGGATGGACACTCATGAAAAGAAGCCCTAAGACCAATGCACAAGTCCCTGTGTACAAGGCTCCTAACTCTTCTTCAATTACTATCTGGGGACAACATGGATTTAAGGACACATTTGCGCCTCTGAACAAAAGCTAATGCACACAGATAAACACACCCTGCCTGGCAAACCAATGATCTTGCAGAGGTAATCTGTACATTGAATAAGGAAAAACACTGACACAAACACATGAATTTTTTGTGAAAAAAACAACTTCTCTGGAATTGTTATGCCACACATGTATTTGTGCCCAGCTGTTTTTTCACTGAAATTGAAACTCCAATAAACAAAATATTGATCGTTTTTGTTAAGCTCCTAAAAGGGTTTTCATGGACCCTCATTGTGAATTATAGCTGTCTGTGCAAGGTGTAAACCCGTGTGAGTGCCCACCTCCAGTCCTTGCAGAGTCAGACCCCCATGTTTCCAGCTGCCTTGAGAAGAAGTGCACAGTCCACAGTAATTTTTAAGAGACTGCATTTTCAATTACATAAATAATGCATAGGAAACATACACTTTGCTTGGTCCTTGTGGGAGAACCATGTTTGATACATACATTAAGGCTGCAGGGTCTAAGCTTGTCACTGAGGCAGCAATGTGGGATGGATAATCAGCTCAATGTACAGAGATGAAATTCCCAACTATTTTTCTCTTAACACTAATGAGAATTATACAGCAATGCTCTGATTCTAAACAAGCCTCCCAAAGACAGCCAGTCAAACCAGAAGCAGACACATGCCACTACTGTGCAAACACAGCCAGAAGGCAGCACGACAAGAAGAACTTTAAAAAAAGGAATTTTGCAGAAAACTGGCTCATCGTTCCCATGCCTGAGCGAAACACAATAATCCCTTACTCTGAATTATTTTACCTCCCAAAGGAGCTGATGAAGGAAAGCAGAATTTGAATGCTTTGGAAGATTTTCTACTGGCAAATGGAATGTAAAATCAGTGACTTTGGGGTAATTTTGTCAGGTTTGAGATGCCATGGCCAGGAGCTCTCCCATTGTTCGACAAAAGAGAGATTAGTTCAGAGCTTTTTACATCATTTTCCTTCCTCTCTCTGCAATATTACACTCTGTGTCAGGACATCTGGTCCCTCTGTGAGAAGGTGATGGAGTCTCCTCACACGAGGTGATTTGGGAAAGCCGCCAGCGTGACGCTCTGCTCCCCATTGCAGCTGCAGGACACAGAGTGCCACATGTCCCCTGTCCTGTGTGTGTGACACATGGCAGCATGTCAACCAGTGCTCTGTGCAGCTATCACTGCCTGAAACCACACAGGATGTGAGAGTGGGACTGTTAACTCCTCTGGACACATCAGTCCCTGGGCTGAGAACGGCCCTTCCTGCTCATGGCCAGGTATGAATAGACACACGAAACACACAGCTAACCTGCCACCGAGGAAACCACGTGGGGCTCAGTCACAACTGTCTGACAGCCATTCATCTGTAGGAGACAACTGCTTCACCCAGGGGCTTCAGTTCTGACCCCTTTATACAGAGGGTGTTGAATCAACATGAATAGCAGTCTGCTTACCATCTGCTTCTTGTTTAAACTAATAAAGGAGACCAGAGTCAAGTCCGAAACTTCTTCTCCTTCTATTCTCCCGATTCTAGAGCGTGACAGCTTCACTTTTTTCTTTATCATGAACTGTTAACATAGTATTTTGATACATAAACTAACCATGGTTGTTTTGAGGTAGCCCAAAAGATAAAAATCTTCACAGGGATGGGAAATTTCCTACCCAGGTCCTGCTTTGGAGGTACCCAGGCAGCACTCCAAGTCACATCTTCATTTGACCACACACAAAGTTCATTATTTGCTTCCAGAGCTTTGAGTTGCATCCAGCTCTTCAATTACTACCAGTCTGATAACAAAAACGAATGCTGTCTGTTTGGCTACTGATCAGTCAACAACGATGAAAGGAGAAGAATATAAAGCAGAACGTCACTTCTCTGACAAGCTGTTGTAAGGATATGAAGACCACTAGAATAACAAATTAGCTCCTCTAGAGCACGAGACAACACAGCAGCTCATTTCAAAGCATGATTCATAACGTCTCGCAAAGGAGCAACCTATGAGTAGATAAGTGACACTCTGCCAAGGAAATGAGAGGTATGGGAGAGTCCAAAAATCACAGCAGATCAGCTCTTGGAGAGATGGTGAGAGAAGATGAACACAAAGCATTTTGCAGTAACAGTTCTGTCCAACACTGTAGTCATTACCAGCAAGACAATGCAAGTCGCAGATGGCCTGGAGAGAAATGCCGTGACTTAGAGAAGGAATTACATATCCCATTAAGTCCACTACGGGCAAGCAGAGCTCATAAATTTCTTAACTTCTTCAGCATAGGTTCCCGAGACACCACCACTCCACACACAAAGGAGCACTGTGCGCATCACACTTATTAAAGCAGTTCCCTGAAAGAAGGGCTGGAAGGACCCATCCTCTTGCCTAGAGAGCTCGGCACAAAAAGAATTAATGCTGTTGGCATCTCCTCCCCCTCTTCTCTGAGCTACCACATCCCACCACAGCCGGCTGCTGCCTGATGTCCAGCCAACAGGGTACATCATGTGACACAGAGGAGACCCAAGGTCTCCACGATCCCAGAAAACTGCACAAAATCAATGTGCCACAGAGCGGCAACCGTGAGCCTGGGCAGAGTCACCCAGGACAGCTCAGCACGCCCCACCAGAGCACAGATTATTCTGCTCATGTCAGCAAGCCTCTCATCCTGCCCTAAACCCCTAGGAAGGGTCCCAAATGAAAAAGCTTCCCAGTCACTTTTGCTGCATCTCTCCCAGTTCCCATCTGGAATGCAATCAGTCCTCTGCATGAAGATATGAAAAGCCATACGAGTATGCACCAGAAACCAACAATTCCAAAGAAGAATTCCAGGCACATTGCAAGAAGGCGTTTGGGGACTTGGCAGCAGAGCAAGTCTGATTCAAGGTCCTGTGATAAAAGTGAAATGAGCTCACATCTTGCTATTGTACATGCAGTTTATGAGCTGAAATATTATTTTACATGGTATACTCACTCCATCCCAGATGAACATAGAGCAAATAAACCCTTGAAGGATTCCTGTGAACTGTACAAATACTGAAATCAAATATGAGCAAGACACCAGCCTTCAGAAATGCAGAATGGGAAATTACACACATCTACACAGACTACAATCCACAGCACTTAAAGCCACCACATGTACTCCCCCACGGAGGCACGTACAGGTTAACGTACAGCATTTACAGAATTATTTCATTGGTTTGGGGTTCAACAGTTCAGGGATCTTCAGACTTTCAGACTTTCCAGCTCCCCTGGCAGACTCCCACACTGCTTAACAGGAGTGGAACAAGGGGAACAAGGGCTGGAGGGAAGGCTTCAAAGTTCTCACTTAAAATTGAGTGCATTTTATATAGGAGGAAGCATACTGCAATTTCATCTGTTACCATCCTGTAAAAAATGTTTAGTTTATAAAAGCTCAAATCCTCTATTATCTCCTATAAATGGTAAACATAGGCCCTTGTTAATCCAGGTGTTAAAACACTCCATAGCTGCTGACTAAAAAGCAACAGGGAGACTACAGATTAAACAATCCATATCTCTAGACTAAAACCAAACACCTTCTGGGAAGTCATCTGTTGACAGACATTCAGAAGTTACTGCTGAGACTCTGTTTGACAAACATGCAAAGAATTTCCACCAAGAATCATCAAGTACTGTTTCTTACCTGACTACCTTATATCAATATCATTTTAATTTATACGACATACTTCTTAGTAAAGTCTACTCAGAAACCAAACCTAATGTAACATATAACTGCTGCCTCTGGGAAAACAGAGGTAATGATTTCTTACCAAAACATCAGTTTTATATGACATTTCCTAAGCAGCCAAATGCACAGCTAGAAATCCAGGACTGCTGAATTTCCATCAATTTGGAGAACTTAAGTAGAGACTATTTTGAAGCTAATATAATATTGACTTTCCAGTACTGATGTTTGAGCTGCTCGAATACAGTAAACGATCCACTGTTAATATTTCACCTATTTCCTGTACCTTTGATTTTTAAAGGTACCCAAAGTTCAAGGATATGTGGTTGCAGAGTCACAGAACAAAGCCACTGAGAACTGGAGATGAAAAAAAAAACCCTGCAACTTACCATAAGAACCAAGCCTCTCTACAGTTCACACACAAGCTCAGATGCCACCAGAGTCGGCTCGTTCTTCTTTACAGAACACCACTACAAGGGACACCCAAAAGCTGTGAGGGTTTAAGACCCATCACACATGTTCACTCAGCTGACAAAGCAGGGAGGACACCGCCCCGAGGGGAGCCCCGGTAGGTGTACCTCGCCACAGGGACATCCTCCTGCTGCAGACCTTCTGCCCTGAGGACCCCAGACAACCTCCAGCAGAACTCTCCTCACATCCAGGCCAGCTTGGACCTTGAAACATAGCAGAAACTTCTCTAGACTGTGGCCCCTCACCGCCTGAGAGCCCTGTCAATTAAGTGTTACTATTGTGTGCACACAGCAGCATCCCCAGGCCCAGCTGCAGCTCAGCCTTCCAGAAGTTTCTAATGCTATGAGAGTGGGAGCAGGGACTGGGACACAGGAGATTTGTGTTATGTTCCTCATTGAGACTTTGAATCTTCCGGCCCAACTTCGCAATAAAACCTTTTTCCTTTTCAAACTAAAACATGTACCTCATTGCACCTCAGAGAAGCTGAATTACACAAGTATTCCCTGTTAGAGTTGTAATGGGGGTAGATTTTGAGCTAGTTATATTGTACTTTTAAAAATCACCAGTTTACTTATTGAAAAAAATGTCTTCAAAACCTGGTTCAGGTGCTTCACTATCTCAGGTTTGTAGGCCCAGCTGCATCACTTATCTCTGCAGATCCTTACATATTGGCTGAATAATGAGTATTTTACTTTCCAATACTATCCTGAGGAGGTTTTTTTTTCTTCTGAGACAAGTGTTGCTTGCAAATTAATAATTCAGTGATGTTTTCACGGTGGTTTATTTATTGCTCTGACTGGAAGTGACAAAATTTCCCTTTGGAGAAGGAAGAAGGAAGACTAAGAACATATCATTAAGAACAGCTGCCTCAAAAAAAAGGAGTTTTTCAAGTTCCCCTGTAAATTTTCCGCTTTAAATTACCCTAGCTCTTCTGTCTGCACTATTTAGGGTTTATATTTTAAAGAGTAATAATGGTAGAAAATGTCAGAATTCAGGTAAATAAAGGTTTGGGTTTTTTTTTTAAATCAAATAAGATTAATAAAGACCTATTCATATTTCATATTTACTTTTATTTCTGTGCTTTCATAACTTCAGAGATACATGCGGAGTTGCTGCTCAGCAGCTCTGAGAAAGTTCAGGATAGAGGCACCAAAGATGCAAGCCAACATTAATCATGAACTCGTATCACCTTCAAACCAGAGGCCTTAGCGCCCGCCACTCTCTGGGCACCCATGAAATACTTTGCTGTATCGGCACCACAAACCCTTTTTCATCCCCTCAATGAAAGGCAAAACAACATTAAATCGTTAAGAAATTAAAAACAATTTCTCATGGAGATGAGCGAAGACAGAGAAAAGTGACAGTGTTCAGCCCTTTGAAAATGGATAGGTTTTCCAGAATTATTTTCCAAAAATACAGCTGTGAAAAGAGAAGAAAAAAAGAGGCAAAAATGCTTCTTATTTTTTACATTTTTCAGTTTTGACAATTTTATTCTCACATTTTGCCACCTCACAGAGTGATCAGAGTCCCCCTTCTCAGTGTGAAGCTGGATACATGATTAATCAAAAAGCAACTAAGTGCTCTGACCAAGGACAACTTCAAATGTAGAAAGCACTGGCTGCCATCAAAATCTTTCCTGTGAAAGAATCCGCCTGAGAGCTGATGAATGCAGACACTAACTTCAGGAAATTCACTATGTCTTTGTTTCTTGAAAACATCCCATCATAAGAAAGATGGGCCACCTGCACCACCATACGCCTGCAAAGCTCTCCTCAAAACCAGCAAATTTAATTGGTTTAATAAAGTGAAATTTCACCCTAAAGGAAGTGGAAGAGTTTCTGTGAATTCCTTCAGGGAGACCACTGGAGTTCAAGGTTATATCCTGAAGTTTCCTCAAATAACTTGTGGTAAGAGCTGGTACACTTTAAAAAACTTTAACAAGTATGGAAAAAAAAAAAATAATCACAGAACTACAGACACTCTGCATGACACTGGGCCTGCTGATTTCTAGCATTTTTATACCAATGTTTGTCACCAACACCCTACCTAAATAACCCATTCTGGCAATATCACTGATAGAATAGCTCTGTTCAGCCTATCTCTGTGTCAAGAGAAAAAACAAGTTGATGGTGACTACAGATTTATTTTTAAGTGCATAATAAAATCTGTATAATACATGTAGGAGAGGTGGAAGGGGCTGTAGCAAACAACAGCAGGAACAAAAGAGCAGGTTTCTGATGTTCTATGCAGTGCCCTACCTACTAAGACACGGTGACCTAAAAGGGTCCATTGCAACAGGCTGGGAAATACATCACCTCATCAGGCACTTCTGTTTTTAGACCGTCTCCTGAGGCTGCTGGTGAGCACAGCAATTAACATCACCTTTTCTGGAAGACCTGAGCAAAGGACTGCCTTTGCACGGGGAGCTGAAGTGAGGCCAGCATGACCACTGCTGTTGTCAAGTGAATCTGAACTGGATACACTGAACCTGCATGTTCCTCTCCTGTGTGAACACCTTCATCTAACGCTGCCGTCTTCTTCTTTCCAAAGATCTTCTCCTGCAGGTCACGTGCTGATACTCAATGCAGGTATGGAAGTGTCTATTCCCACCTAACTCATTGTCAGTTTCAGCAGACCACCCGAAGAGGTGAACAGACATCTCACAGTATCTTCAGAAGTATTTTAAGTGCCCATCTAACTTTCAGTGGGATTTATAGTTAATTCACTTGATATTTTAAGAGTACATCCCATAAACATCCAATCTTCTTTAAACTCTGGTCCTGAGTAAAAACGTGGTCCTGAGTAATTATATTAGCTGCTAATTCTCAGATACATGGGATTTCACTGCGCAGCACCAGTTTCCTCCCTCTAGCATTTTGCTTTTGGAATCAACCACACACACCAGAAAAAAACACAGCACAGTGGCTTTCATTCAGCTCTCTGTGGCTATTCTGAGTCTGCAGCAAGGTCACTGTACAAATGAGCATATTCCAGTATGAAATATTAAAACCATGAAGCACAACCTTATCCTACTGACTTCTGAGCTTAATTGGGGTCATTCTATTCAATGAGCTTTATTCCACATAGAGGTGCATTTTAGAGAAAAGTCTCCTTATAAGTGAAATAAATAAATGATTCTTCTCTTCCAGAAAGATCCAGAACTATAAACACCAGGTTTTTGTGACTGATTTCCACCATTAAAATTATCAGGCCAGTTAGCTTATAATGTAGATGTTTTCATGACATCTGATTAAAGCTGGTGTCATCACAGTTTTATGGACTACTTAAATGTGGCAATTTCCATGAAGTGTTTTTAAAAAAGCAATTAACAGTTTTAATAAGAGTTCACTAGTTCAAATCATTTCAGCATTGACTGGTAGTTGTCCTCCTGGGTACCACACTTGACATTTGAAATCTCTTAGCCTCTCACAAGTAGAATTTTGGCAAAAGAAGAGGGGAATTATGAACATTACTGGGTACTGCAAATACATCTCTTTTAGAGGAAACAACAGACTAACAGCAAAGCAAGGTGCCATCAACGAGCAATTAACAAAGCCTGCAAACAATGCTACTAGGGGCAGGGTTTCTAATAAAGCAGTTGATCTCTCATCTAGCATGAAAGCAAATCTGTCTGCAGCAACCCAGCAAGACAAGACAGAGAGGCAGCTAAGTATGAAGGAGAGCTTGAGAAAGACAGATCACACCTAAACTGCTTAGTGCCATTGACAGATTTGCAATGAAAAGCAAAAATTGGTGAAAATTAATAGTCTGCAGTATTGGTGGAACTGAAAGAAGATCAGGTTGTAGCAGAGTCCTAAACTGAGTGGAAAGGGTCAGCAATGCACATCATTTGGAAGACATCCCAGAAATCAGTATGAAAACCAAATCTTCTTAGTCACTATTTTTTTTTTTAACTGTCCTTTTGTTAATAGTAACTGTTTCAGTGCCACCGTGTACGAGGTGGAACATTTGTGACAGGGACCAACTCACCATTTAACTCCTAGATTAGCATCCCTATGCCTTTCTTTGTGTGATGAACCACACAACCTCCACTGGCAGGCAGCTAGAGCCTGTCTTTACTAAGCACAAAAAAATCTGTCAATGTGAAAACAATCTCAGTAATACAACAGAGAACATTGTCCAAATTATGGCATGTCTTCTGTTGGGAAAGCAAAATGCTGCACCTAAAATAGATGAAAGGGAGAGAGGATCAGGGTTACACCAATGTTGCACCTTTATGAGGGTGGTTCTAATGCATTTCAGTGCCATTTATTCACTGATTTTTCAGTATCTATCAGGAGACAGCCCTGTGAAGGATACATCATGGAAAGGATCTGCCAATCAGTACCCTCCTCCTCATTCAACACAGGCTGTGAAATCTCCCCTCGGAGGACTTGCAGCTTTATGCTCCCCAGTGGGGAGAGAAGTATCAGGCAAACATAAGGAAACAGTTGTTCTTTTACAATGCTCATTTGGGCAGTTTTCTCTCAAATCAACATTTCTTTCTTTAATTATCCTCTTTCCTAGCATAGTTGGAAACTACCACCAGAGAGAGATTCATAGATTCATAGATATTAGGGGTCGGAAGGGACCTAGAAGATCATCTAGTCCAACACCCCCCCGAGCAGGATCACCTAGACCAAGTCACCCAGGAACACATCCAAGCAGGTCATGAGTGTCTCCAGAGATGGAGACTCCACAACCTCCCTGGGCAGCCTGTTCCAGAGCTCTGTCACCCTCACTGAGAAAAAGTTCTTCCTTGTGTTGATCTTAAATCTCTTGTGCTCCAACTTGCACGCATTGCCTGTCGTCCTGTCATTGGATGACATTGAGAAAAGTCTGGCTCCATCCTCCCTACATTCACCCTTAACATATTGATAGACTTTAATGAGGTCCCCCCTCAGTCTCCTCTTCTCCAGGCTAGAGCCCCAGCTCTCTCAGCCTCTCCTCAGCAGGGAGATGTTCCATTCCCCTAATCATCTTGGTGGCCCTGCGCTGGACTCTCTCCAGCAGATCTGTCTTTTGTGAACTGGGGTGTCCAAAACTGGACACAGTACTCAAGGTGGAGTCTCAGCAGTGCAGAGTAGAGGGGCAGGAGAACCTCTCTTCACTTGCTGGACACACTTCTCCTAATGCATCCCAGGATGCCATTGGCCTTCTTGGCCGCAAGGGCACATTACTGACTCATGGTCATCCCCCTGTCCACCAGGACCCTCAGGTTTCTTTCTCCAGAGCTGCTCTCTAATACATCAGCCCCCAGCCTGTACTGATACATGGGGTTGTTGTGTCCCAGATGAAGGACTCTACACTTGCTTTTGTTAAATTGCATTAAATTTCTCCCTGCCCAGCTCTCCAGCCTGTCCACGTCTCTCTGGATGGCAGCACAGCCGGCTGCTGTGTCAGCAACTCCTCCCACTTGGGTGTCATCAGCAAACTTGCTGAGAGTGCTCTCTACCCCCTCGTCCAGGTCATTGATGAATATATTGAATCATACTGGACCCAGCCCTGACCCTTGGGGGACTCCACTAGTCACAGGCCTCCAGCCAGACTCTGCTCCACAGACCACAACTCTCTGAGATCTGTCCTTCAACCACTTCCCAATCCACCTGACTGCACAATCACCCAATCTGCACTTCTTACTCTTGGCTGTGAGGATCCCATGGGATACTGTATCAAAAGCCTTGCTGAAGTCAAGGTATATAACATCCACTGCACATCCCTCATCTAACCATCTACTTATATCTTCATAAAAGGCTATCAGATTAGCCACTGTGGCAGATGAGAAGAAGAGGAAAAGACGCAGGAGTCTCCACTGGTGTGGAGCAGCAGGAGATGTTGTTCCGCTGAACCTGGATTGTATTTGCACTGGGGCAGCTGCGGCAGTTCACCAAAGCTGCATAGCCACAGGTCCAAGATGCCTGCTCTGTCCATACCAGCTTCTGGTGACACATCTTCTTGTTTTCACCAAGGGTCACCAACACAAACCCATCTTGCAGCACAGCTCAATGGTGCTGTATCTTGAGCAAATTGCACTGTTGCTCTTTGCACTGTCAACTTTAACCAACACTGCCTTTACTAAAAAATTTGGTCTTGAACAGTTCACAAGCCGCAGTCATCTGTCAATTTATCCCCTTAAAATTTCAGCAACACATCATGCCCAACTAAGTCAGTTGCTCTAGTCCCAATTGATTTTTCTATCACATTAAGACACAACTAAAAGCATACAAGAAAGTGGCTGTCACTCTAGTATCTTG
>VYZU01075777.1:25988-53895 GCA_013401355.1 Ceyx cyanopectus | reverse complement strand
AGAGGGTAGATTTATATTAGATACTATCAAAAAAACTCATTCTTTACTTTGAAGGTGGTGAGATACTGGAAGGTTTCCAGAGAAGCTGTGGATACCCCATTCCTGGAAGTATTCAAAGCCAAGTTGGATGGGGTAACCTGGTCTAGTGGGAGGTGTTCCTGCCCATGACAGGGGGATTGAAACTAGGTTACCTTTAAGGTACCTTCCAATCCAAGCTATTTTATAGTTCTGTTATGACCTTCATGATGTGCTAAGATTTCCAGTCTTGTTAATCCTCTGTCTCTGTCATGTGGAGACCTTCTTCTGGGCCCACCACAATCCAACAACCCACCAACCTGCTTCAGGGTTCCCCACAGCTCCAGGGACAGGAGGAATTGTTTAGTCTTGGAAGAAGGAAAGTCACATTGCTCCTGATCTGGTGCTGGATTAAGACAGCTCTGGGAAGTCACTTCAGGATGTCAATTCTTCTGTGTCACTGAGTTCTAGGAGATCTGGAAGTTTGCTCTGTAGGTTGTACACTAAAATAGCACCAGCAGCACCAGTATAAACCTTCACAGGAGGAATTAAGTTAAGAAAAGAGAGTAGCATCCTCCTCCTGGTTGTAGCAGAGCAGCTGACAGCCATGGTGACAAGGATGGGACCAAGGAATAGCATTGCCATTTTTCACTGTGTGCCCAGAAGCAGATTGTTCCCATCCCCCTTAGCAAAACAGTGGCATCCATGAGAACAAGCCAGTGATAATGGGGAGGGGAAACAAATTAGACTGTCAATCTCCTCTTCATGGAAATAATCTCACAGGTTGTTAGTCACACAGGGCTGGCTTCGCCCCTCTAATTTTCTCCTGTACGTGGGCTTGTGTTCCTTTCATCACCTTAGCAGCTGAGTGCCTGCACCATGAGCAGAGGAATCACAATTAAGCAAAGTGGCTGGATGTCATGATATATGGAACTACGTCTCTGCTTCAGCAGCACAGAAAGCTAGCAAAGAGCTGAGATTAAACACCAGGTTAATTAGTACATTTAATTAGCTCCCAGTTATTAAATCCTTTCAGACCTTTAGATAAAACACTCAAAGTACAAAACATTCCTTAGAAATGCTATTATTTATTCCCCTCTTCTCTCTCCAGGTGGGTGTAGGGCTGAGAAGCTCTCGCTTTTCTCCTGCAGCTTCCTGCAGGAGCAGAGTCCATCGTAGCCTCAGTGGCTCAGAATCAACCCCTGGGATTATCCTTGAATATGCAAACATGCCAATTTTCAAATTCACAGTTGTTCAGAGAGGGGAAGAGGCAGTACCCTGCTCAAAAGGGCAACAGTAGGAAGAAAGGGAATAGTGTTGGGAAAAAAAGCAAGGAGAATCATAGTACAACAGAATAACTTGGGTTGGAAGGGACCTTTAAAGGTCATCTAGTCCAAACCCCCTGCAGTGAATACTGGCAACTTCAGCTAGGTCATATTGCTCAGAGCCCCGTCCAATATACCCTGTCTAGGCCATATTGTTCAGAGACAAACCTCTAGGTCTCTGGGCAACATGGGCCAGCGTCAATGGAAAAACCACCCTCAATGGAAAAAAATTCTTCCTTAAATCTAGTCTAAACCTCCTCTCTTTTAGTTGAAAACAACCACTCCTTGTCCTCTCACATCAGGCCCATCTTTCTCATAAAGAAAAGCCTTTTCTTCTCCAGGCTAATCAGCCCCAACTCTCTCAGCCTGGCCTCACACCAGAGGGGTTCCAGACCTCAGGTCATTTTTTGTGACCTCCTCTGGACCTGCCCCAACAGGATCATGTCTCTCCTATGCTGAGGACTCCAGAGCTGGTTTCCATGTTGATCCTAACAGCCCGTGGCTGCATCTCTGCTCTGAAATCCTGGAGCAGCTGCCAATCCCACCAGGTCAGCATTTTCAGCACCAAACCTTCTCTTCCCTCATCACACAGAATCACAGAATCATGATGGTGGGCAAGGAATTCTGGTCCTCCTGATGCTGGTGACCTAAACCCATAGCCTGAGAATTAACAAGAGCAAAGGGCTACAATGGAGGAGGTTTACATAAGGAAGTTTGCTAAGGTAAAAAAATAAAAATAGTACAGGATTAAGCTGAGGGATATTCATCATTGCACCATGAAAGATATCACACAACACTGACTTGCCCAGTACTTGTTTGTGATTCCAATAATCTGAATTATTAAAAAGGAGAAAACAGAGGCTGGGATAAGGTGCTGTTACTCAGCAAACCAAGATTCTGAGAACAAGAATGCAGCTGTCTTGAAGAAAATATTCTCTCTTCATTCCCCTGCACAGTTTCAAAAGAAAGGTATTTAATCCTGCTATAAATAAGTATGAATGTATTTGCTTATAGAGTCTACAGAATATGTCTGCAACAAAGCAATGTGGAGACATTTGGGAATAAAGTAGATAATTTGATACTCATAAGGAACCATAACCATAGCCTAGGACTGTATCTCAGAGGACTGAGCTGACCTTTCAGCAGCTGATGATAGCTTTAAAATGGCTTCTCATCACTGAAACCCCAATCAACATCAGTTAAAATAAATTAAAAGCTATCACTGGCTTCTTTGGATATTGCATTAGATGATATAAAATCTACTTGAATGCTGGGAACTCAAGTAAATTATCATGGTAAATCTAAGTTCTAGTGAAGCCTTAAAGGCTTTGAAACATCTCTCTGCAGCCTCATTAAAAACAGGTTTCTGCTTAGCTGATGAATAATTCACCTTTTTCTTCTGATAGATGATGAGTTCCACCATGATGAAGGTTAAGCCCAGCACAAAACCCAGTGTTCCAGTCACCTTCTTGCTCACAGCAGATCCAGACCATGTTTCTGTTAGAAGAGCAGTCCAGAGAGTAAAGGTCCAGACTACATATTGCTTTCCCCCAAAACATCTTTTCTGCTTTCCTGCTGTCTCCACGGAGTTAGAAGTGACTCTCCTCAAGACCTTCTGATCTCCCCATTTCCAGTGCTTACTTTGGGTCACAATGATGGGCAATTGCAGGCTGGCATGTTCCATCTGGCAAGAATAGACATCCCCTTGCTTAGGTGTGACTTCCAAAGTGATGAGGATCTGGAAAGACTAATCTTAAATGGAGGAAGTCCTTGTAAACAACTTCGTCCATATCCTGTTTCCCATTTTTGAACCACTTGATCTTCATTTCAGAAGGATAAAAACATTGTATCACAAACCAGGTAGTTGGGATGTTCTGTTTACATGGGAGACATTTTCACTCTGTGTTAAACTGAAAAAGAGAAATCAAGAGATGGAGAGCATTGGCCAGTCCTTCTCAGGAAGCTTTTCTAACAACAGGACTTATGGGTGCCTCAAGCTACACCAGTGGAGGTTTAGACTGGACTTTAGAAAAAAAAAAAGTTGTCAAGCCCTGGAACAGGATGCCCAGGGAAATGGTGGAGTCCCCATCTGCGGATGCATTTAACAGTCATGTAGATGTGGTGCTGAGAGAAATCTTTTACTGCTGACCTGGCAGTGCTGGGTTAACAGTTGGACTCAATGATCTTAAAGGTCTCTTCCAACCTAAACAATTCTATTGTTCTATGATTTTGTCACTATACAGATTTCTCCTTCAAACCCATCCTTTGGTCCAGCCCCACTGCCTTCAACATGACATCACGTTACATGTCTCTCAGCCACATTCACCTTCAAACCTCTTTCTTTCTCCCTCAGTGAAGGATCATCACAGAAGATTAATTCTGCTTCTACCAGAAACATCTGGTAGGACCATTTATTGTCTTCTCCCACCTCTCACGTGGGTCCATGCTAAAGGAATTGATAGGAGGGTAGGTGCATTATTTAGGTAGGGGAGTCCTGTTCTAATGGTTTTCTGCAGGGTTCCTGCAAGTCATTTCATTTGGTCTTAGAGTCAAAATGAAGATGTTAACTGCTCCAATCCATGACATGCCTTCTCCTCCTGCCTCACTGAACTCAGATCTAGCTCCCATCATCTACTAAGCTCCTCTGGCATCCAGTGGCTGCCAAACAGTGAAGTGGCAGAGAGGGTTAAATGTGGTCCCAGGCTGGGGAAGCCAAGTTTCTCCATGCCACTGTCCTCCTCTCCAAAGACTCACTTTTCCTGTCCATCACACCCTGAGTCCTCCTCCAGTTATAGCTGCAATATTTCCCCCTTGAAGCTCACAGGCAGCTAAGCCACTGCAGCCTGTTCCAACACTCAGCAATTGCATTGCAGCTCTATGCAGGCCACATAGAAGCCCACCTCACTGTCATGAGAACAGACATCCTGATAGTCCCAGATTAACTTGTCCAGATACCTCATTTGATGAGTGCCATTCATGTACTGACACCCCTGGCTTTGCTGCAGCAGGATATGCTCTGGGTGGAGACACATGGGACAGGTCAGGATGGGTATCTTGCTGTTTCTTTCCATTGTCTCTGAATATCCAGGACCTCTGCTCATCTGGGGGGGTCTCTATGAAGCACCATACTGCTCCTCATCCCTATCATCATGGACTGAGCCACTAAACAGAAGGATTTGAACACAGGAATCCCCAGAGAGGCCATTGTTGCTCAGGTTGGGGGGGGGGGGGGGNGGGGGGGGGGGGGGGGGGGGGAGGGGAAGTATGAAGAGAGAGATAGACTGCTAAAAAAACACATCAGGTCAAAGTAGGAACTCCTCAGCAACAGTTTGAGTGGAGGAACTTGAAGTTCCCAAACACTGAGGGTATTGGGCAGCCCCTCGCTGCAGATCCACTCAGTAGCAGAATTGGGCAACACCATGGGTAAACAGGCAGGAAAGGGTACAGCTTCTGCCTTCCACTAGAATCTTCTCTGCAGGAAGGCAGGATAAGAGTTTCATCAGCACACACCACAAACAAGCGCCATCAGAGCAGAAGAGTCAACAAACCAGCTCAGATGCTGCTGTGCAACTCTCAGGGTTCCATCCTTGGGATATTATCTCTGGACTAGCTACTTCCTGGGACCCACCAGTATTCTCAAAGGACTGTCAATATAGCCTAACCTCAGCAGAGCATCTCTGAGTATTGTGTTTAGTCACACACCAACCTGTGCAAAGAGTAGCACCATGAAGCTGGCCTTGTCCTGAAACCTAAAGTCAGCCAGGCCAATTCATGAGTTACCCTCTGACAGAAGAACAGGTTCTCTCCTTTTCTTCATCCGCTGGGAAACATAAACAAACACCCCCTGCCCCAAAAAAAAAAAAAAAAGAAAAAAAAAAACACCCACAAAAAAAAACAAACAACCAAAAACCCACAAACATGATAAGAAGCAGGTCTTGCATCTCCTTTTGTTTTGTTTTCAGTGAAGCGTTCAGAAAAACAAAACTGGAAGTTGAGATAGAAAGAATTAAATATCTGAATGAGCAGTTTGCTCATAGAAAATAAACTATATTTAATGGAAATAATGTGTTACATGTTGTATCTCAGTCCATTGGACAGTTACTGCTGTGAAACAAAGAAATATAAATTCTTTTCTTTGGAATAAAGAGAAATGTGTTTCACTTCAGGTTACCAAGATATCACTGAAAAAGAGGTCAGCACTTTCTAATCACAGTGCCCCCATTCCTACATCTAAGGCACAGCAGGATGTGGACTACCTTGTACATCTACATTTCAAACTAGGACCTTTAAGGACAACAAAGGGCATCCACCATTACAGTGAGAAGACTTCATAACTGTGGGGAGTCTGTCAGATTGAAGAACTGCATATTATCCACAGGTTAACAAGGATTTAGCCTCCTTACTCTTCCTTTCAGGAGGATGTGCTCATGCCCTGAATACATAGTCCTTTATCTGCACACAAGGCACTATGTCGAACTTCAAGTAGAAGGTACGAGTTGATCTCCTCACAATGTAGTCCAAAGGATGCTGGACTTTCTGGGGATGCTCAGGACTCCACAAACAGTGGACACTGCAGATGATAAAGGTCCTCACTGGAAGAGCCCTCCAAATAGGAAACAAATATCACTGATGGGAAGTACATCTTGGAGGGAGCTCTTGCAGGGAGAGATGGAAAAGATTTCCACATACTCAGCCCCAAAGAGAGAGCTTTTCTGTAACAGCATGTCTAATTCCAAATTATGTGGACAAACCAGCTTCGTGTCATCAATCACCATACAGAGATGAGTCATCATGGAGGAGGCAAGATTTGATTTCTTCCTTCATACCACTCCCACCCTGATCCTTGCCTTTCTAGGGACTCATACTCCCTGGCCTCCTCTGGAGGACCAGAGGGTAAAAGCCTCAGAATCAGAAGGCAACAAAGACAGATTCACTTCAAATGCAGAACTGGGTGGAGTTTATCTTCCTCCACCCATGAGAAAGGACGAAGTGAAGGAACAGAAAGATGTAGAGGGTATGGGTGAGGAGGCTCCACATGGAGACAGTCTAGAGCTAAAGCACCAGGCTGAAACACCCACAGAGGAGGCATTTCAGAGCACTTCTGACAGGATTTTTCCAAGGAGGTGATGCCCTACAAGTATAATGCTGATTCTCCACTCTCATCCAAAAACCGACACTACCTCTTTGGAATCCCTTTCCCACCATTGCTCCATGCTTTCTCTGGATCCCTTACACCCAGCTGGGAGTACAGGAGAATCATTATTTCTCACTATCCTTTAAACCTCCCTCCCTGCAGACACCCTGACAACCAGACTTCTGCTTCCCAGCACAGACTTAACATTACTAATCCATAAACAGCACCAGTGCCCTCTGGAGAGCTTTCAGAAGAGTTCTGCTCTGCAGGGAAAGAAACAAAACATAAGTTCAGACACTGCCATGTCTTTGTGACACCTGAAACAGACACATGAACATCCAGTTCATGTACCAGAGAGGGAGTGGAGCTATAAGTTACCTCCAGTACTACATGGATCTATATGGACTTATTGAAAACATGAGATCTGGGGTCATCAAAGAGCCACAAAGATTATTAAGGGAGTGGAACACCTCTTATGAGGAAAGACTGACTGAGGGAGCTGGAGTTCTTTAGCTTGGAGAAAAGGAGACTGAGGGGTGACCTCATCAATATTTACAAATATATAAAGGGCGAGTGCCAGGAGGATGGAGCCAGACTCTTCTTGGTGATGCCTGATGACAGGACAAGGGGCAATGGGTGGAAGCTGAGGCATAGAAAGTTTCATGTGAACATGAGGAGAATTTTTTTCACTGTGACGGAACAGGCTGCCCAGGGGGGGTTGTGGAGTCTCCCTCTCTGGAGATATTCAAAACCCATCTGTACACTTTCCTGTGTGATCTGGTGTGATTCTGCTCTGGCAGGGGGGTTGGACTGGATGATCTTTCGAGGTCCCTTCCAGCCCCTGACATTCTATGATGACTGGGGCTGTGGTTCCATGGGACTGATTGATTTGCCAGACTACTGGCCAGTGAGGACAACATCCAGCAGGGGAAAGAGGATGGTCAGTTCTGTTGAAAACAAATGCATGTTTGTTGCAGAGCTCTAGGAATACAGCCTGTCCCCCTGCTATTTTAAAAAACAAGTGCTGGCGACAGTCCCTGTCAGCACACAAACACTGTCTGGGGTCCAGGAGACTGCAAGAGCTCACAGCAACATAACTAAGTCTTGGCAGCATTAACCCCAGGTGAGGAACTCATCAAAAGAGAGTATGGAGCAGATCAGGATGTATGGAGCAGATCAGGATGTATGGAGCAGCAGCTGATGTAGAGCTGAGCTCCAAGGGCAGAAAAGCCATCTGAGAGACTATCGGGGTTGCATTCCGAAAGTGCTTTTCATAATTTTCTTTTGGGGACTGATCAAATTCATGGCCTCTCCAGTGAGACCATTTGGTCTTTAGAAGGAGGAATATTCAGCCAGTGAGAAAAATTCAGGGCCAGTCCTAGAAATCTGAGGCCAGACTCTCCTGTGTTATCATCCCCTTACCTGTCACATCCTGCTCAAGAAACGTGGGGGGAAAGAAAAGAGTGACAGGGGCTTGGTGGTTTGCTCGGATTGAATTAAGGAGATTTACACCATAGGTCCACAACATAAAAAAGTTTAATTCTTAATCCCTTGAACTATAAAAACTACTAAAACTACATATGAGGGAGGGGGGAAGGCAGAGCAATGAGAGAGAGATGAAAGAGGTAAAAAGGTAAGCAAAGTTTCAGATCACCACCCAGGGTTCCAGTGGCATCTCTCCTGCTCCATTCCTTGGGGGTCTTCAGTGGTGGTGCACCCCTGCCACCGTACTTGAGTCCTTTTTTATTTCCTGATGAGAGGGGTGTTACTTGACATACTCCTTAATTTGCATGGGAAGTACAGAGAGGTGGTGCTAATTTGCACAGGAAGCATTGAGAGGTGGTATCCACTGTTCCTCGTGGGGAAAGGGTGGCATTAACCCTTCCCACCTGTTGCCTTGGTGGTCATGGAGACCCAGTATTTTATTACCATTTGCCTGGTAATAAATACATACATCGTTTCAATATATACATAAATATATAAATACATACATTATTTTCAAGATGTATGAAAACTTGACAAGGGGACAAAGCCACTTATTCTATGATGTACTTCACTCTTGCCTTAGCTGGTGCATTTTGTCCCTTCTTCTAACTGCAAGGCTGCTTCTTACATCAGCTTGTTCAGGTCAGAGTGTTCCTCACACAATGTATGAGACATCAACTCATTCAGATCAGAGTACGACACCATCCAAATATCCACAGCAGGCCATGGAGCAGATAGGTCTGAGGGGAAGAACCTTAGACCTGTTCTGGTACATTTAGACATTGTCACTGGTATTCCTCCCTAATTATTCCCTAAATTAATTGTTTATATGGCCTGAAGAGGGGTTTATGAGTCAAATAACCCTGGAAAAAAAAGTATTCTGGGCAGTATTGTCCAAACAAGAAAGGAAGAACCTATGACTGAGAGCAGTAATAAATCCACCATCTGTGACTGGGCAGAGAGAACACGTAACGTGCACTGAGCAGTCATAACACACTCGTCTAATTCTCATGTTAAGCCAGGAGTTCCCTGACTGACAGAGCCCTGCTTTCCCACCAGTTTATAGCCTGTGCCTCTGCCTGACAGTGCAGCAGTACCAGCTCCTTCCTGTGCCATGGTTCTCTAAAAAACCACGTCACAGGCTGTGCCAACACAAAGCAAACTCAGTGCTGGCCCTTATGGGAGGGGATAGTGATTGCCATTAAAGCAAAACTAATTTTGCTCATTCAAGGACCACCAAGACATGTGTGTCCCTGTGTATCCACCCAGCACTGAGGAAGTAACCCGTTTGTGTCCAGGAAGTCTGACTGATTCCCTGCAGCAGCAAGGAGGATGACTGTTGGACAGATTGTCCTCATCAGCCAAGGATGCACTTGTTCTAGCCTAGTTCTCACCTACTCTCCCTGCACCTCTCCCCATGGTCTCCTGTCCTTCCTCTGAATATCTTTCTCATCCACCCAGTTATGCCCGTGCCCCTGCTCTGCAGCTCTAATTCCTTGGGTTGGCTTTCAGGGCAGCTCAGAGCTCAGGTCTAGACTAAGAGCCACAGGTGGAGACATCGGCTTACTGGGAGCAAAGGCAGAGGTGAAGGAAGGCTCTGGCAAGCAGCATGGGGACTTTGAGGACAATAAACTTTTCATACACAGATGAAAAACACCACAGGGGAAAACTGAAGGCAGGCATCTACAAAGCTTTCCTCTTTTCTGTCCCATGAACCCAGCTTGTTTCTTTTCAATGAGGTCTCTGGCCAGCAATTCTTTTCTTACCCGAAACTTTGCAGTAAGGCAGGGATTTGTTTCTCTACAACCAATGTCACTACCAAAGCTTCCTCCCAGCACCTCCTGCCCCTGGGGCATCACACTGCTGCTGTCTCTTCTTTCACCCACTGTACTCCAAAAATCAATGCACAGGAACGAGACAACCTCTGACCACAAGCACAGCAGACATGTTTGGCTGCTGTCTTCCTGCAGCGTGACTGCACAAAAGAGGGATGCACATGGAACAAGCAAAGGGCAGAGTAGAGCAGCAAAGTTCAGGCTGCATGGAGAAGGGGCACTGATTATACCCCTGTTTCATAGAATCGTGGAATGGTTTGGGTGGGAAAGGCACCTTCAAGGTCATCTAGTCCAAACCGCCTGACGGGAGCAGGAACATCTGCAACTAGAGCATGTTGATCAGAGCCCCATTCATCCTGACCTTGAACACTGCCAGGGATGACGCATCGAAAGCTTTCCTGGGCAACCTGTTCCAGTATCTCACCACACTAATTGGAAATATTTTCTTCCTTATCACCTACTTAAATCTACCCTCTTTCAGTTTAAAAACATTGTCCCTTGTCCTGTTGCTATAGGTCTTAGTAAAAACTCTGGCCCCATCTTTCTTACAGGCTACTTTAAGTACTGAAAGGCCACAGTAAAGTCTTCCTGGATCCTTCTCCAGGCTGAACACCCCCAACTCTCTCAGCCTGACCTCCCAGCAGAGGGGTTCCAGCCCTCCCATCATTGTTGTGGCCTCCTCTGTAGTCTGGAAACACCTTGGTGGCAGCTTCTCACTTGCTACTCAGAAAAAATGGAAAAGGCAGATGTTCATGAGGCTGAAAAGGGGACAGAAGAAGGAAGGGTCTTGTTCCCCAGCATAGCTTGAAGAATAGAACCAAATCTGCCCTGAGGAGAAGGGTTCTGAGACTTGGGGTTCTGGTGCATGAAAAGCTGGACATGAGTCATCACTGTGCACTCAACTCAGAAGCCACTGGCACCCTGGACTGCATCCAGAGCAGCATGGGCAGCAGGTCAAGGGAGAGGATCCTGCCCCTCTGTTCTGCAGCTCTGGAGTCCTCAACACAGGAGAGACAGGGACCTGTTCAATCAAAGCCAGAGGAGTCCCAGCAATGCTGGGAGGGCTGGAACCCCTCTGCTGGGAGGCCAGGCTGGGAGAATTAGGGCTCTTCAGCCTGGACAAGAGAAGGCTCCAGGGACATCTTCTTGTCACCTTTCAATATTTAAAGGGGTCCTTAAGAAAGACAGGGACAGACTTTTTAGCAGGGCTTGTGGCAACATGATGAGGGGTGATGATTCTGTACTAAAAGAGATGAGATTCAGATTAGACAGAAAGGAGAAATATTTTACTCTAAGGATGGTGTAACCCTGGCCAAGGTTGCCCAGCGAGGTGGTCGATGCCCCATCCCTGGAAGTATTCAATGTCAGGTTGGCTGAGGCTCTGAGCAACCAGCTCTAGTTGCAGCAGGTCCCTGTTCCCTGCAGAGGGGTTGGACTAAATGGCCTTTAAGGTCCCTTCCCACCCGAACCATTCGACGACTCCATGAAAGGGGGGGGCTCTCTAGCCAGTGTCCCTTCTCCACGCAGCCCAGACTTTGCCGCTCTGTGACAACGCTGCCGAGGTCCAAGAAAGCAGCAGGATCCCTTAACCCCGTCATGGGGATCCCTTGTCTCCCAGACCTGGGATCTGCCCCTCGGTCCGGGGACCGCTCCACTCCGTGCCATTCTTGGCGCCCCAAAACTCATCCGCAGCTGCCTCCCACCCACACACCTTCCGGAACTCAATTTCCCAGAGGCCCTTGCGGCCCGGCGGAGGAACAGGCGGTCTTTCGGTCCCGCAGGTCCTCCATTTCGATTGGCTGTCTGCGGCAGCGCCCGGCGGCCATTGGAAGAGGCGGTCACGTGTTGGCGGGAGGTACCGCGCCTTGCGGGAGTCGTGCGGGAGCGGGCGGCGAGCGGAGCGGTCGGTCGGGTTGGGATGAGGCCGCAGCAGCCCCGTTAGGCCTCCGCCATGCTGGTAGCCCGGGTCGGGTGGCAGGGCCTCCGCCGCTGTGGCTCCCTGCCTCGGGCGGTGCGGCTGCGGGTCCGCGAGGCGCTGGGAGCCCCGGAGCCGCTTGGCGAGGTTCGAGTGCAGGTGTGTGGCCGGAGGTCCGGGGTGTGCCCGGTAACGACCCCCACCCAGAGCCCTGGCGGAAGAGGGAGGAGCTGGAGTGGCTTGGGCCGCGCGGGGTTCCCTGCCTCTGCTTCGGGGAGAAGAGGCAGAACCTCTGCTGTGTGGTTTGCTGCGGTTCCAGGTCTCCTTTACTGTCTCCAGAGGCAGCTCTCTCTGTATGGGCTCATTCTGCCATTGTCTGAGCATATAGCGAGGCTTTGGTGTGGCTCAGGGCACCTCCAGGGTGTCACGGTGATGGGCTGTTCTGAAACGTGCTCTGTATAGTTTTTGTTTCATCACCTCTTTGGTTTGCGGGAGTGAACCTTTCTCGTTGTGGTGATGCCTTTAAAATTATCCTTTAGGTCTTTTCCCATGCCTAGGTTAGAGCAGTGTCAGGTGGAGCCAACAATAGCAGTTTAATTGATGTTTGTGTCCAGCTGCTATTGTGACTGAAGGATAAGTGGGGTTTTTAGCAGTGGAGCTCTTCCCCTTTACTCATCACAGAGTTGTGTGTCCCCCTGTTCTCTTGTGTTCCCGACTGACAGAGCAGTGTTTGCAGGTGCATAGTCCCTGTTTAGTGCGAGGCCTTTGGCTAAAACTGCAGCTGCCAGTATTTCTGGATTAATCTGTAAAGAGCTGGCCTATTTGGTAGCACTGTTAAAGTAAACTGAAAGAAGGTAGACTTGGTTTTATAAGGAAGAAATTCTTCCTTAAGAAGGTGGAGGAGATGCCAGAGAAGCTGTGGATGCCTCATTCCTTGCAGTGTTCAAGGCCAGGTTGGATAGTGCTTTAAGCAACCTGGTCTAGTGGAAGGTGCTGGCAGGGGAGTTGGAATTCAATAATATTTAAGATCCCTTCTGCCTAAACCAGTCTTAAGATTCTACTGACCCAAAAAATTGTATTGCTTCACATGCATAAATGAAGCCTAATAGAAGCTCATCCTCTCTTAAGTGCCTTTCAGCTTAAGTTTTTTGCATAATGTAGGCTGGAATAAACTGATGCTAAAATTGGCAATACTGCCTTTTTTTATGCCCTAGGCATTTCCTGCTTTTTTGCTCTTCCCCTGTGCTGGTAAAACTTTTTTTTTTTTTTAATGTTAAACTAGGTTTCAAGAAGAAATTAAAATATATTCCTCATAGAAAGTCTCAAGACATTAGCCTGATATGTGCATGGTCAGTTCTATTCTTTTATGAAGAGCTACTGTGTTATTGGTTACATTCTTTTAGTCAAACTGGTCAAGAACACTTCTAGATATTTTCTTAATACTTTTTTTTTAATGTAGACAGTGTAGTAGTATAGAGAAACATCCAAGACATTAATTTTTTTGTTGTGTTGCATGAATATGTAATTTTTCACCTGAATCTACTGGCTGCAGCATCACTGTTGTATCAATCCAGCAGCTCAGGGTACATAAACTACTGAACAGATTTCAGTTGGAACCTTCCTACAGGTGATACATCAACAAAAATTGATACTAAAAGTCATTATAACAGTCTTGGATGTGTTGTCATAAAGAACTGTGCTGTACTGGTCTCTCCTGTTTCAGTAAGAAGTGTTTTGAAGGGGCATCACTAATAAGAATATGTATTTTGCTAAAATGCTTTTCATCTTCAGAGCACTTTGCTGGTTTCTATAGTCTCAGCTTCTCAGAGATGCAGGTAGATCTTAGTTACCCCAGCTGTACTTGGGAGGAGAGTTGATGTGTCAGCCTAAGGATTTGTTTCTCTTTGCTTTGAAGTCAGAAAAACTGGTGGCTATTTTTTTTTTTTTTAATGCAACTAAAGAAACACTTCTTTTGATTTCAGTAAGAAGTTGAAATAGGTGAGAAGTAGCATGTCCAGCTCAGCAGGAAGAAGAGCTTGACTGTGCAGAGTCTACTCCAAGAAATAACAAATTTCTTTTTCTTTTACCTGTAGGGCTGGGTTCGCTCTGTCCGGTCCCAGAAAGAAGTTTTGTTCCTGCATATAAATGATGGGAGCTCTCTGGAAAACCTCCAGGTGGTTGCTGATCCCAGCCTGGAAAATAGGTTGGTCAGTTTGAAATACCTGGAGAAATGTCTGTGTTGAGCAGTGCTTGGAGGGTCTGCTCAGGCCTCCCTCCTTTGCTGCATCAGTGGCTCATCAGCAGCTGGCAGCTGACCACAGGAGAGGCACTGCTGTGATCTGGGTCTTCAGATGTGTTTTTAGGATGGAGAGTGTCCCAACTCCATCTGCCCTTAGCTGAGTCCTTGTGTTCAGTTGCTTGTCTTGTGAGATTAATTTGGACCTACTTTCATGAATAGCTGCAGCAGTGTGGACGTTCTGGACTGCTGTTGGACTTGCTTAGGAATCACAGAATGTAGCTGGGGGTAACTGTCCTACTGGGTTTAGAGAGTTCTGTTGCTGCCCTTGAGGGCTGGCTCTGTAGGTGTACCCCCCAGATAGGCATGTCTGTTCTGCTGGAACAATATCATACACTTGGTTTACACCTTCATTTTGTTCACTACTCTCAGCTGTTTTTTGGGGTAGTTGGCAGTTTTGGGGATGATCCAGGAACCTTCTCTGTGGAATTGATTTTGGGTTGGTTGGTTAGTTTTTTTGTTTATTTGTTGGTTTTGGTTTGTTTTGTGCTTTTGTTTTAAAGGGTTGTGTCTGTTCATTTGTTTTGTTTTGTTTTTTTCTTTAAGACTGTTTTATCCTCACCATGAGCCCCTTCTAGAAAAAATCTTTCATTTTTCCCCTCAATTGTCCAACATTCCTGCCTTGTCCAAAATTCTGTAGCTTTGTGAATGAATTCACATTCCCACCTGTGCATTCAATAATATTTCATTTGATGAGTTAATTCCCATAGCTACAGTATCTCTTTTGATCTCAAGTGGACAAACTAAATTAACAGGAATCTCTCTTCTGAATGTAGTTGACTTTGTATTAATGCCTAGTTAAGTTGTTTTTTTCTTGGTTTCTTAGAGACCTGACTTTTGGAAGTGCAGTGGAAGTGCAAGGGAAACTGGTCAGAAGTCCTCATCAGATGCAAAACATGGAGGTTCAAGCTGAAACCATCCGTGTGGTGGGAGCTTGTGACACTTGGGTATGTCACTGCAGCAGGATTCCCAACTGGTAGGACAGCTTTGGAAATGCATTTCAGAAGGTCCAAGTGGCCAGCAAAGCATGCTTCACACTGTATTTTCTCTAAGCCTGAGTAGTCTTGCAGGCTTTGATTTGTCAGTAGTATCTCTAGGGTATGTCAGGAGAACATGGGATCACAATGACAGCTCTCTCTGGGGCAGAGCAGTTTCTGCATTAAAACTGCCAGCTAAGAGCCAGCATTTGTCCCACTCTGAAGCACTTGTACTAGGTGAGTTACCTTGTAAGTCCGGCTGGGATATGAACTGGAGAAGCAGCAGGACTGGCAAACACTGCAGATTGTGCAGGTGGAAGAACTGTATCTGCCGCAGGAACGTTTGGAACCAGCTTGCTGCTGCAGCAGTGAGATGAGCAGCTGGCTTTAAAGGAGGCTCAATGCCCAGAAGGTGGAGAGCGTTTCAGAGCCCTGCTGCCTTCTCTTGTGTTCGTGCCTCCTGCTCTGCCCTAAGTGTTATAAAATCCACAGAATAACTAGGAAAAAAAAAAGCGTCTAGCTCTTCTCTGCTCTATAATGATGATTGAGTTTTAGAAGGGAGAGATGGTACTCCATGAATAGCAGTAAAACTACTTTTGACTCCCAAGATCTCATCCTTTCTTCCCTTGTTTTCAGTCGTTCCCGCTGAAGCTGAAGAGGCGCCACCCGCTGGAGTATCTGCGGCAGTTCCCCCACCTGCGCTGCCGAAGCAACGCCCTCGGCTCCCTCCTGCGAGTCCGCAGCGAAGCCACTGCAGCCTTCCACTCCTTCTTCCAGGTAATTCCTTCCCTGACAAGCTTTATGTGCAAAACACTCCCCCACTTTGGCTTCGTGGCAGCATGTGCCACTCAAGTGGCAGCATGACCACCTGAGGAACCTGAACATACATAAATCTATGGGACCTGATGAGATTCATCCCAGAGTCCTGAAAGAATTGGCTGATGTAGTCGCCCAGCCACTTGCATAATACTTGAGAGGTCTTGGCAGTCAGGGGAAGTCCCTGGGGACTGGAAGAAGGGACGTGTTACACCCATTTTTAAAAAGGGTAGAAAGGAGGACCCTGAAAACTATTGCCCTGTCAGCCTCACCTCTGTGCCTGGGAAGATCATAGAGCAGATTTTCCTAGAGGGTATAACAAGGCAAACAGAAGACAGCAGGGTGATGATGGACAGCCAACATGGCTTCATCAAGGGCTGGTCCTGCCTGATGAATCTAGTGGCTTTCTATGATAAGATGACTACGTCCATGGACAGAAGACAACCTGTAGATGTGATCTATCTGGACTTCTGCAAAACTGTTGACATGGTCCCCCGCAACATCCTGCTCACCCAGTTGGGGAGATACCGATTTGATGGGTGGACTGTACAGTGGATAGGGAATTGGCTGGATGGTCACATACAGAGGGTGGTGGTCAATGGCTCGATGTCCAGATGGAGAACTGTGACAAGTGGCATCCCTCAGGGGTCTGTACTGGGACCCGTACTATTTAATATCTTCATTAATGATACTGACAATGGGATTGAGAGCACCATCAGCAAGTTTGCGGATGACACCAAGCTGAGTGGTGCTGTTGAAATGCTGGAGGGATGGGATGTCATCCAAAGGCACCTGGATAGGCTGGAGAGGTGGGCCCAGGTGAACCTCATGAGGTTCAACAAGACTAAGTGCAGAGTCCTGGGTTCAACAAGACTAAGTGCAGGCTTTGTGCAGGTATCAAATTAACTCTGACTCCAGATGCCATACAGAGACCGTGCCATTCTTTGTGTCAGTGGATAAAGGAAGGTGGCAAGTCCTCTAGCACATCTGAGCCCTTTCTTTTAAAGCTCTTTGATGAAATAAATATGTCTTAATTTGGATAAACTGGCTTTAGCTTGGGTAGAGTCATATTCAGAGCATTCTGATTACAAAATACATAAGTAGTAGTTAGCATGGTCTGAAGAACAGGTCAGAATTGTTGAGACTGAATTTCTGGTCCGAGACACGCTGGTGTTTGCCACCTGCAGTGGCAAAGAAGGATTGCTTGCTCTGGGAGTTAGTTATATCGAATTGCATTATTTTTAAAAGGTTTTGTTGTTTATTTTTAAGAGCCTAATGGGAATACTATGTCAGGTAAAGGTGCTGGTGGTGTCAGCATTATGCCAGCTGGAAAGAGACCTCAGCTCATTTGGGAATTAGTCTTTGCTGGTGTCGAGCCACTAGATGGCATTGCCTGCAACGATTTGTGATTTCAAATGTGGGCAAGGAAGCCAGCTGAGATACAAAAAAGCATTGCATTCTAACAGAGGCTTTACTTCACCAAATTAGCTCCAGCTCAGACTTGGACACACCTTCCTGTTTCTACATTAAATTTATTTTTAAAGGGATAAGGAAGAATTTTGTCCCAGACCTAATACTTGCAAATGCTTATATCGTGACTCTCCTAGCATCAGAGTCTGTGTTTCCTCCATTTCTGATGGAAGGAAAAAGTCTTTTTAAATTACTACTTCCATTGTCCCGAAAATGTCACAGTTTCTGATTTGACAATGTCAGAACATGCCATAACTAGAAAGTGTAGTCTGAATGTTTTCACTGTGGAAAGTTGTAAAGAGATTAATGGTGAGAGAAAATAAGGAGGGTTTTGAGTACACAAAGTGACCAGCAGGTTGAGGGAGGGGATCCTGCCCCTCTGCTCTGCTCTACTCTGGAGAGACCACCCTACAGTGCTGGGTCCAGCTCTGGAGTCTTCAGCACAGGAGAGACAGGGACCTGTTGGAGCAGGGCCAGAGAAGCCCCAGCAATGCAGGGAGGGCTGGAACCCCTCTGCTGAGAGGCCAAGCTGAGAGTTAGGGCTCTTCAGCCTGGAGAAGAGAAGGCTCTGGGGAGACATTCTTGTGACCTTTTAATAATTAAAGGGGTCCATAAGAAAGATGAGGACAGGCTTATTAGAAGGGCCTGTTGCAACAGGACAAAGGGTGATGGTTTTGAACTAAGAGAGGGGAAATTTAAACTTTTTATGCAGAGGGTGGCAAGACCCTGGCCCAGGTTGCTCAGAGTTGGCAGAAGCTCCTTCCCTGGAAACATTCCAGGTGACATTGGCCAGGGCTCTGAGCAACCTGTTCTAGTTGCAGATGTCTCTGATCCCTGTAGGAGGGTTGCAACCAGATGACCTTTAATTATCCCTTCCAACCCATAGCATTCTGTGATATTATTATATTTTGTAGACACTTTGTTACTTAATTTATTAATTTTTTTTTTTGCCTGTTCATTTGCAATGAATGACTAAAGCCAAATGCTTTTGGTTTGCATGTTGAAAGCTAAATGTCATCTCCAGATCTTCTCCTGAGTGTTGTGGTCCATGTGGGATAGGAACATTGTTCCTAGGCACACTAAGAATAGTTGCAATACTCATGGCAGCTTTTGGTTTGCACATTAACAACTTCCATGTTCATCAGAATGAGGAATGTGACTTGAAGCCTTTTAGAAGTTTTTGAGAGGAACTATCCAAGAAGTTTTATGGGATTCTCATCTTTCAAACCTATGCAGTTCCCATTCCTTTCCTGAGTGTGTAAGGGGTATTGTGTGTGAAATGTGCTTTTGTACAGCAACTGCTAACACTGTGTGAGGCTTTTAGGCATTTTTCCCAAATCTCTTCAAGGGTTGGAAGGCCACATGAACCAGCAGGTCTCTGGAATATACAGGGGATTGTGGCAGAGATCACAGATATATTGCTAGGGTCAAACTACACTCCCCAGGCAAAGCAAGTGGTTCTGGCTCCAAACTAGAAATGTGCACTTTTTATATATCTATTTTTTTCATTAGAGCTTTGTGTAACTAGACAATGGGCTATGCTATGTCAGTGCCTCTATCATGGTGATGCTGGCACACCTTGATTTTCAAGAGGTTCCCTTTGTGTCAGACATTACAGTGCTGCAAAAGAAAACAAATCCTTTGTTGACAGCTGAAATCAGCTAGTTCCAGGTTCTTGTATGCCTTGACATGCACAGGTGTGATTTCTGTGCTCCACCAGTCATTTCTGTGGTGAGACTAAGTTAGGAAGATGGTGTTTTGTAGAGTCCTGTTCCTGGCTTTGCCTTTAATGTGCTGTATGTGATTGTCTGAGATCTGCTTGATGTACCCATCCACTGAAAACTGGCTTGCAGCTCATTTAAAAGCCTGTGGCTGCACTGCAGAGGAACCCAGAGAAAAGAGGCTTTTTCTTCGTGACTGGGATAATCATGAGGTGATCCAGCCTTCCTGGTTTCAGAGGCCTCTGCTGGATCTATTAACTGTTACATGAATGGGTAATTCTCCAGGTACTTAGACCATGACCAAGTCAGGGTATACCCTGTCTCTTAAAATCAGTTTTAATTCAATATTTCAGAAGATGTGAGGTGTAACTGACTTTTTTGTGGTGGTTAGTTGTTTTTAAGGCCTCTCTGTCATGCAGTGTGTGATTTCTGTCATCTAAGACTTGACCATTTATCTTAGTGGAGAACACAGAGACCATCCTCTGCCTGTCTTCCACACACTGGTAGAAACTGAAGTATTGAGGCCATAGGAGTGAATTTGACTGAAACTGCCCTGAAATATATAAATTCTGGGGGAGGTAAGAAGAAAGGGGATGAAGATGAGCAGTTGAAACAAAACAAAACAATTAATGGTATAAATATAATTTCTTTATGAAACATGGAAGAAGCATAAGTATTAAATTGATTTATACATCATGCTGGCAGTTATTTAGTCCTCCATCTTTGTCCATGTCAGGCAGAAGTAGTGTAAAAGAGAACATGTCCTGTCCTTTTTTGGGGGATAATAGCAGAGTTATTATGTGTGCTGGTTGATGTTTGATATCTTTAGCTAGTTAACTTCAGTGTTCTGTCTCTTGCAGGATAATGGCTATGTGCATATTCATACACCCATAATTACCTCAAATGACTGTGAAGGTGCTGGGGAACTCTTTCAAATTGAGGTAAGTTGGGTTGTGTAAAGTTTGTTTTGATTTTTTGCTTGCAGAGCAATTCTGGAGTTGAAGGTTAGAGGAAATGTTTGTCTTTAGAAAACCTTTCTTTTATGTACTTCTGTGATTATTTTTTTTAATATAGCAGTCTTTTCCTTCAACTAATAATTTAGAGGGAGGAACTTCTTATTGCTGGTTTTTTGCATTAATCATCACCTTCTATACTGATGAGGTTCTTCAGCCTAGCCTGTGCTGTGGAAAAGTTTGCAAAGAGCAGCAGAGGAAGGTGGAACATCTTAGTAAACTGAAAGATGTGACTATAAGAGTCCAAGAGATAGGAGAGGAAATCTGGGACAGCCTACTACACACAATTGTTTCTTAGCTTTGAAATGAAGACTATAACTCCCCGTGGAAGTCAGCAATATTTAAAACTCCTTTTCACCTGTGTATATTTTCCCACCATACAAGCTACTCCTGTTGTATGTCAGAATTCTCCCCCACCATTGCCAAGTCCCCCCATTCATCCACCAAATGACTACCACAGTCTGTGATTGTATGAAGTACTTCACATCTTGGGTCAAAACCTCCTACAACACTTAAATGCACCTATAACCAGTAGGATCTTCCCCCCAGATTGCTTATGATTCCCAACCCTCACATCCATCTACTTTTTATACTTCTCTATTTGAATTTCACTTTTCTGTCTCAAACAATTGCATCCATTGCCTCTTTATGCTTATTGGCTTCAGCCTTACTGGTGAGTCATCTGGAAGCAAAAGAGAAATCGTTGAGGTAGCAGTTGCTGCAGGATAGTGTCATCTTCTCTCTACAGCCTCTGTGTACTGGTGCTTCAGGATCTGAAGGTCTAACCTGTGCTACTAGTGATTCCCTTACAGACCAGTACATGCGACTCAGCTTTTTTTGCTTTCTGGGACAATAGAGTTGATTAGCTAAACTGAATTGTTCCTGTTTAATTGACATCCCTTAATGCTACCAAAGGTTCGTTTCAGGCTGTTGCATGCAAATTAAGATGTGAAAACAAGTGGCACTTAATGATGAGAACATTATACAGTTTGCAGCTGTACAGTATGCTACGTCTTTGGTACAAATTGTATCCACTTGAAAGTTGTAGAGGATGCAGGACTACTGCGGAGGTGGCTGCTAGTGACAGAAGCACTGATACAAATGTTGATTGAGGCTGAGTGTGAGGCTGAAACTTGCATAAACTGGATCTTAGCCACCTGTGTAGTTCAAGACAAATCTCTCATTCTCCCTCTGGTGTGATTGCTTGGGTGTAAATAATACCTGCCTTGGGGAAATGCAGTGGCAGCAGAGCTTGAAAGGTGTGGAGGAAAGTCTGATCCCATTAAATGACCTGTGCCATAAAGAAAGGGCTTCAGAAACCCAGTTGCTACTGGAAGTGGGAAGTTCTCCCTCGTTTCCTGTTTCTTCTTTGAGTTGTACTTCATTGTCTGGCCTAATTTAGGACCTAGTGCTGTCTCTGCAAAGCTCTGTTTAGAATTGGTCTCGTCTAGCAAATATCTAAGACCACTTGCTGTCCTGCTGGGGCCACTTCGCTCCACTGGAGCAGTGACACTGTTTCTTGACAGTGGAAATCTGAGGAAGATTAAGCCTGCCTTGGACCACGCATGTGAGGCTGTCAGATATAAAAATAAGGGTAACAAAAGAGTGTCAGACATAAAAATAAGGGTGTGGTATTTGCAGCAAATCCCAGAATCTCTGTATCCTTTTAATCAAACCAACTGTTGAGACATTCCCTATCTGCTGTATTCAATCACTTTTTAAACTCTCCTTTAATTCACTGCTTGAATAGGCTAAGAGAGAAAATAAATTCCTGTTTCTCTTATATTTGAACAGTAGCCAAGAATTCAGGTGATTGGAATCAGTGAAAACATCTTGCAAATTAGATTTTTCAACTTAAAGAATGTTTAAATCCCGTGCTTAATGTTTTAAGAACTGCCCTCCAGTTGTGACCAGAACATAAATTGGTGTGCTGTGGCTCCTGAATTTGTAGTAGTTGCAGTACACCTGATTCTTACCAGGTTCTATTCAGCTTTTATTTCTTCAAGTTCCCTTAGGCTTTTAAAACTGATAATCTCACCAGTTCTGTCCTGCAGTGGGTGGAATAAGTCAAAAACTGGTTTAGTAGCCTTTAGGACCCCAGTAGAGGCTGCCTCTGCAACCACAGTGAACCATTGCCTTTTAATAGCTGTCTTCTCCTGACTGGTACAATTTTAATCCTCTGACTAATGTCTGGTGGCTGCTCAGGCCTGTGCATTTTTGGGGAATGTGGCAAGTGAAGAGAGCAGGAATTTGGTTTTACATGAGACTTGAAGAGGTGGGGAAAAAACTGTCTCAAGTATCTTGAGTTAGAAGGAAAAGTCTTTTTGAAGGCATCTGATCTTTGATTCCTAGACCTCTTAATCCTGTAGGATTTATGTTTGTTTATATGTTCAGCTTCCTCATTATCTTTGGGTTTGGGTGTACTGATTAGTCTGTACATAGCTTTGGCTGGGATGTTCTCATACTAGCACTTGGGGTCAGGGAGAATCCCTTCCCTCTGTGCTGGGGTAATCAGCTCAGCTAAATATTTTTAAGATTAAGTACTGTAAGTGAAAAGAGGGCAGTAAGCAGAGGAGAGAAAAATAAATCAGAGGAATCTTCTGCAGAAACCTTCTGAAAAGTGTAGGTTTGAGGAGATGTTTGAGAAGAAACTGTCAGGAATGGGAAAGCAGGCAGGCAGACCCTAATCCACCCGGTGAACGTCAGCAACACCAATTTGTGGATTTCTGCATTGTTGGCAGTGTCTGCCTATGGTGGAACCCTGGAGGGGGGAAGCATCTTGCTTGTGCTGCCTTCTTTAAAGTAAATTTACTGAAAACACCAAAAGAGTTTTGAATACTGAAAGCAGTGTTTCAGTAAAATGACAAATAGAACAAGGTAATTCTTGAAATAGGGGGAACATGGACCAGCCAGCAGGGTGGGACAACCCATTTTATTTTTATTTAATCTGAGAATAATTCCTCTGTACCAGCAGTTTTAGCACCTCAGGCCAGATCCTTTTCTTGCTTTTTTTCTTCTGATGTCTAAAATTTTTAGCAGCTTTTTATGTTGCAAGAAAACTACCCTAGTCTCCTTCTGGGGCTCTTCCTAGTAAATCTGCCTCTCTTTCTTTGTGACCTGGCTGTGTGTCTGTTCCCTGCTATTTTCAGCAGCCTCCCACTCTGTCTGCAGTGTTGAAGTCTCCCTGCTTTCTGGGTCTATTGCTCCATCTTTTCCACTTTGCTCCCTGGAAACTTTCCTTGTTTGACTGTCCTTAGCTGCTGTGGAGAAGGTCGAGACTCCTCTATGGTCTGGAAGAGTCTTTCTGGCCCAGGACACTCAAGATGTTATGATGAGGCCCTGAGCAACTGCTTCCCCTGCTGCCCAGATGCAGCCTTTTAAGAGAACTCATCATGCAGTGAGTTACAGAGTACAACTGCTGTATTGGCATCACAGCTCTTTAGAAATTGATCTTACATGTATTTTTATATTGCCTCTGTCCTTATTCCTCTTTGGGGTCCTTGCTCTATGTGTAAGGCATGCTTTACTTGTTGGCTCCAGCAGAGTTAGTGTGCTCTGTCTCAGTCTTGTCTATTCCCATGCACTTTTGGGGGGGTGTTTGACTGAATGCAGGGTCTGGATCAGGATGTTTCATTATTGGAGAGGATACTTAACTGTAAATGTGAGGAGTCACCCAGGTATTGTTTTTGTCTAAAATAGCTCCAGAGTATTGCATGGGTTTTGGCTTTTGAGTTTGTTGGTTTTGTTTGGGTTTTTTTGCCACCAACAAAAAGATCCCTGAAGGGTACAAGTCCATGGGTGTGCCTACTGAGGTGCCAGAAATAGTGCTTGCTGCTAAAGATGCAGAAACTTATTCCTGCCATTCCTTTGGTACTGCTGGGAAATAGCTTTGTCAGCACCAAGGAAGGTTGGGATCTGCTGAGAATTGCAGTTCAGTACAACAGTATTAGTGTCTGTCAAGTGTTTGCCCCTTTAGAGATGTGTCAATCTGGGAGGAAGCCTGTCCCTGGGAGACTGGCACTTCAGGGAGATGCTTAGTGTAGGGATCAGGGGAAGCTGGAACTGAGCTGAGGGAGAGCTTGCTCTTGCAATTTCTAGCTCTTCCAGTTTCTGTTCATTTCTACCTGGTTCATCTCTGCCTGTAGTTCAGGTCCATAATTATGAGATGTTTGTCTCAGCAGAACCAGCTGCTGTTTCCCAGTGCAAGTCCAGCTGATAAGAATTAAGGCTGGAATTGCAAGGAGAACTTCCAAGTTATGAATTTCATAGTAGTTATTTAAAAAGGAAAACCCATATAATGTCTATAATGGGACATTACAGAGGGGTGGTCCAGATTGAAGCTGTGGTGCAATGAAGATTCAGCAGAATAGTGGTGAGGGCCTGAGCTAGAGCTCCAGCAGTGATTTCTATGAGCTTTTCAAGTCTTCTCTGATCCCTTTGTGCATTTGTCTTACATAGAGTGAAAGACACAGTCAAATGGTTTATACTTCCCTGAAGCTAATTGCCTCAAGTAAAAGTTAATACAGGGCTGACATCAAAGGGAATAATTTTAAATGAAATCCATTAGACATTTGAGGATATGGTAACAAAACAGGTACTAAATCCAGTTGTTCTCGTATTTAGAATGGGAATGGAAAGGCTTTGATGTTGATGTTGAATCCTGGTGTGTTTGGAAAGCATGTTTACTCTGAGACACCAAGGTGGTTCATACAGATTCCCCCTACCTCTTTCTCTGTTGTATTGTGGGTAGTTTAAGAGTAGGGAATAGAGAGGACTTGAAAGCAAACACATTCTCCCCCCCATATCTTCTATCAAGTAGGTATTTTTTGATTGGGAAGTGTGAGAAAAGTCCCATCCAATTGCAATAGAAGCACCACAATGTTGTCACTTTGTTTTGCTCATCGTGAACATGAAGAACAATCTCACTGGTGTCAGGAGTGAAGGGATGGCATCTCCTGCTGTTTAATATTGCTCTTCTACCAGTGGCTCTGGTGGTTTATCTCAAAGCAAGCTTGATCTGAAAGGCTGTGTGGAAATCTGGGGCACAGGCACTTGAAAAGATCAGCCTGATCCTGTGTGAATGTGTGAATTGGAGATATCACCTTGGTATTTGTAATGTGAAATGTACAGTGGCTGATGCCAGGCTCCCCCTTGCTGAAGAGCTGCCTGCTGAAGGAAAAGGGAGGCAGCGGGCAGCAGGCAATCAAATAGTGATGAGGGAATCAAATTTTATCTATATATTGCTGTGGTCCCTCTTCACCTTGTTCTGGAAGCTGTCTAGGAGCTGCTCACAGTGCTAGCACATCTCAGGAACTCCCAGTGCCCTCTCAGACTGGCTGCAGGTTTTTGTAAGTCCAGATGAGCTGTGGATGTTCTCACACTTGGTCCAGTCACTTACTGTTGTGTCTTTTTTTCCCTTTGCCATCCTGAGATTACATCTGATTTGGAGAATGAAAAATGACCCAAAGTCATTATAAATAAACCAAGCCCCAGCTTCTGCAGACAGCTGTATCCTGTTTGTGGATCTGGGGGGAAGTGTTGAGATTTTGTGGCTGATTTCTTCTGTTCTTTTCCTGCTTCCAGTCTGCCTCTTTCTTGTTGTTTAGAAGTTGCATCCTACAGGATTAGGTGGGATTTTTCACTGATAGAACAAGGAACGTAGCTGAGCTAAGCTTGCCATAGGAGAAACTGGAGTGGGACGTGGCTCTTCAGTGTTGTGGCTGTGGCTCTGGGGCTGTGCTATGTGGATGTTGGTATGTTTATTAATATCCTTATTGTTTTTGAGCAAATACTCTTGGTTTATTTGAAGAAAACAATAGGGGCCTGCATGTGCATCCTTGGTTCTGTTGTTTGGTTTTTTTAGAACTGCAAAACTTAGGAAACAAAGGAAGAAGTCCTGGGGTTGAAGCCACAAATTGTCACATTTTCATTGATCTCTGCGGAGCAAGCTCGCCTTGCTCTTTTCTTCAGTGTGATGCTGTGAAGAGATAAAACTGCCTTGTGATCTGAGATCTTTGGCAGTTTCTGTTTTATCTTGTCGTGGATGAGCAGCAGAGCGTTTTGAGAACAAAAGCAACATCTTCTGACTCATTGAGGAAAAAATGGCAGGTTGTAGAATATCAAAGGCTGGCAAACAAGTCTGAGCTTAGGAACCTCCCCGTGACAAAGCAAGTTGGGGAGCAGGGTGTCTGGATGCAGTGGTACATTTAGCTGAGCACTGAGCTAGCAACACTTAGCATAACTCCTAGGAACTGCACTTTGTAACAGGGATATTTCAAACTTGTTTCAGAAGAAAGTATTTGTTGAAAAGTGAATGTAAATCAGCCAAACCTGAGGATACGTTCCAAGTTTCTTTTCTGTCTTTCTCCTGAACCTTTGACTTCCCTAAAGCTTAGAGATGACATTGAAATACAGAAAATGCTTCAAAAAACTCATCAAGATAAATGGTATTTTTAAAGTCACAGTGTTGTGACCTCTAGAGATCACCTAATCCATCTTGCCATGCTTAAACAGTGTCAGCTAGAGCAAGTTTCCCAGGACTCTGTCCTGCTGAGTTTTGAGTATCTCCCCAGATGGAGACATCACCTCTGCTCTGGGCAACCTGTTCTAGTCTTTTACCACTCTGGGTGACCTCTTCTAGTGTCTTACCACCCTCACGGTAAACAAAAACAATTTATTCTGGTTTTCAGATTAAATTTCAGGTCTTTTCAGGTGTTTTTAAAATCTGTGTCCATTGTCTCTTGTCCTCTTCGTGAGCACAGCTGAGTCTGGTTCCTTCTTCATTCCTTTCCATCAGGTATTTATACAAAAGGATAAGATCCTCCTTGAGTCTTCTCTTGTCCATGCTGAACAGGACCAACTTCCTTAGCCTCCCCTCATGTGAAAGAGGATCCTGTCTGTTAGTCATCTTTCACCATTTGCTGGACTCTCTTCAGTATGTCCCTTTCTCTCTTGTACTGGAGAAGTGAGAGCTTCATCCAGTGACTTTAGTGAGACACCAGAGCTCTGCTTAACACAGCCCAGGAGGCTAATGACTATGTGCCATGAGGATTCCTTGCTCTCTTAGATACAGGGAAGAAGCTCTTGATTCTGTGATTCTTTGCTCTGAGGGTGGTGAGACACTGGCCCAGGTTGCCCAGAGAAGCTGTGTATGCCCCATACCTGGAAGTGTTCAAGGCCAGGTTAGAAGGGACTTTGAGCAACTTGACCTTATGGAAGGTGTCCTGAAAGGTGTCTGTGCCCATGGCAGGAATTAGATGAGCTTTAAGGTCCCTTCCAATCCAAACCATTTCATGATTCTGTGATATGATTATGAGCTTTGTGTCTGCCAGGGAAATGGTGAATCACAGCCCTTGTGCTCAAAAAACTTCAACAGAGAAGTCTTCTTCTTTTTTTTTCCTGTAAATTAAAAAACAAAGATACACTATCACTTTAATAGGATGTTTTTGTTTGCTTGTTTTAGAGTGCTTTTCATACTGAAACACTGAAATTGGCTAAATTTTTCCATTACTTATAGTGTTTTATGCTTAAATTATCTGATAACCTGAAAAATTACCTGAAAATTAGTTTTAATAGCAGTCTTGTGTGAAGCTTCAAACTTCCAAACAATAGAGATTCTTCCCTTCACCCTTCACTGTTCATCTTGGTAGGAGAGAATGAAAATCAATACATATATTTGGAGACCGAGTTGATGGGTTGGCATCTTTTTTCTATGTTTTCTCTATGTTTTCATCAATGACCTGGACGAGGGGGTAGAGAGCACCCTCAGCAAGTTTGCTGATGACACCAAACTGGGAGGAGTGGCTGACACAGCAGCAGGCTGTGCTGCCATCCAGAGAGACCTGGACAGACTGGAGAGCTGGGTGGGGAGAAATTTAATGCAATTTAACAAGAGCAAGTGTAAGG